>OY740790.1:76747231-77007234 GCA_963514005.1 Raja brachyura
TAAAGGAACATTCTTTGATTCTGAGGCTGTGCCCTCTGGTCCTAGACTCTCCCACTAGTGGAAACATCCTCTCCACACCCACACTATCCAGGCCTTTCACCATTCGACCTGATAAAAGTACGTAAAGGGTAGACAGTTAAAGTCTTTACCCCCAGGGTGGAAATACCAAATACTAGAGGACGTAGGGTTAAGGTGAGAGGGAGGAAGTTTAAAAGAGTTTATGAAACGTTATTCGTTATCAGACTCAATTTTCTCATTTGCTAACGATGTTTCCGATCCTCCAATCTACCCTTGTTAAAGAAAGAACTGCAGATGCTGGAAAGATCAAAGGTAGACAAAAATGCTGGAGAACCTCAGCGGGTGAGGCAGCATCTATGGAGCGAAGGAATAGGTGACGTTTCGGGTCGAGACCCTTTGGTCTGACAATAATAAAACTCCCCCTCCCATTCCAAATCCGGCCTTTCTGTCCTGGGCCTGACCAGAGTGAGTCCTACCGTAAATTGGAGGAGCAGCACCTCATATTTTGCTTGGGCAGTTTACACCCCAGCGGTATGAACATTGACTTCTCCAATTTCAGGTAGTCCCTGCTTTCTCCCTCCTTCCCCTCCCCTCCCCAGCTCTCCCACAGCCCACTGTCTCCGCCTCTTCCTTTCTTCTTCCCCCCCACCCCCCCCCCCCCCCCCCCACACACACACACATCAGTCTTGCTTGCTGAAGCACAACAGAATATGTAAACATAATACGGAACAGGAAATGAAAGTTCAGTGTGTCTATATACCATAGACACCATATATATACACAATAAATAAACAGATAAAGTGCAATAGGCTGTTATTGTTCAGAGTTTGTTTGATGTTGTGTTTAATGGCCTGATGGCTGTGGGGAAGAAGCTGTTCCTGAACCTGGATGTTCCAGATTTCAAGCTCCTGTACCTTCTTCCCGATGGCAGCGGAGAGATAAGTGTGTGGCCAGGATGGTGTGGGTCTTTGATGATGTTGGCAGCTTTTCTGAGGCAGCGACTGCGATAGATCCCCTCGATGGTGGGGAGGTCAGAGCCGATGATGGACTGGGCAGTGGTCACAAGTTTCTGCATTCTTTTCCGCTCCTGGCGTTCGAGTTACCGAAGCAAGCCACGATGCAACCGGTCAGTGTGCTCCTGTGCTGGCCAGTTCTATCTTTTAATTTAGTTTAGCTTAGAGATACAGCGCAGAAACAGGCCCTTCACCCACCTAGGCCCGCGCCCACCAATGATGCCCACACACGAACACTATCTTACACACACTTGGGACAATTTACAATTGTACCAAGCCAGTTAGCCTACAAACCGGTACCTCTTTTTTTTGGAGTGTGGGGAGGAACCAGAGCACCTGGAGAAAACCCACACAGGTCACGGGGAGAAGGTACAAACTCCACACAGACAGCTCCGATAGTCAGGATGGAACCCGGGTCTCTGGCGCTGTGAGGCAGCAGCTCTACCCGCTGCCCTTTTATGTAACTAGTAACTGTAATTCATTGTCATAGATAGAGCCATACAACACAGAGTCCTCTAATCCAACATAAGGCACCCACTTCTTCTTCTTGCGTGTGGCGTGCACAGCCTACAGTGGGAAGCCAACTTGTTCTGTTTGATCCTCTGTTTGTGCACGCCAGGTTGATGGCATTCGTCGAAACAGGGCGGACCATGTGAAGGTTGCAATCTCCCATGCCACAAGGTACCTGACTACTATTAAGATAGACACAAAACGCTGGAGTTACTATTGTTCTGATATGAGTCTGAAGAAGGGTCTCAACCCGAAACGTCGCCTATCTCCTTCGCTCCTTAGATGCTGCTGCACCTGCTGAGTTTCTCCAGCTTTTTGTGTAACGCTGGAGTTACTATCCTTGGTGTCAACCAGCGCCTGCAGTTCCTTCTCGCACACCTGTCTGCTTGCATCCCATTTGCAAGCACTGGCCTATAACTTGTCCTGATTGTAAGTCTATGATCCGTGGGCATAAGGCGGGGGCAGCAGCAGCAACATATCCCAGGTTGTAAGTGTAAGCGGAGACTGTGGTGACTCAGTGAAGCCCCCAGCTTGGACTGCCACCTAGTGCTTGAAGCACGGACTCCCTCAGAGTATCCAGCTCTAACGCACATCTACCTGGCTGTTTGTGTTGATGGACAATGATAATGCATTAGTAACTCAGCAGGACAGGTAGCATCTCTAGAAGGGTCTCGACCCAAAACCTCATCCATTCCTTCAATCTGAAGTAGGGTCTCGAACCAAAACGTCACCCATTCCTTCTCTCCAGGGATGCTGCCTGTCCCGCTGTTACTCTAGCATTTTGTGTCTATCTTCGGTGTAAACCAGCATCTGCAGTTCTTTCCTACACGTCATACTGCGTTCAGTAACGTTCTTCTTCCCATCAATGTGTTCGTAACATTGAGCCTCAGTAGGAAGTGCCACAACGTGGGAGGAGCAGTACTGAGAGACTCAGATGTGGAAATTCAAAAAATCTTCAAACTCTTTAGAAATGACCAGAGGACATAGGATTAAGGTAAAGGGGGGAAAACCTTAATAGGGATCTGCAGGGTAACTTTTTTCACACAAAGGGTGGTGGGTGTACGGAACAAGCTGCCAGAGGAGGTAGTTGAACATTTAAGAAACAGTTAGACAGGTACATGGATAGGAGATATGAACCAAACGCAGGCAGGTGGGACTAGTGTAGCTGGGACATGTTAGCCGGTGTGGGCAAGTTGAGCCGAAGGGCCTGTTTCCACGCTGTATCACTCTGTGACTCTAAATGATCAAGCTGTTTAAAAGCTGTTTTAATTGAGCATCTACAAAGCAAGAATGGTGACGACAGGATTAATTAGTCAGATTCAGTGATTCAATCAACAAACATGGCGTTTCTCCAACTATTTTTACCAACCTCTGAAGATGCATCACAGGTTGGTTTGCAGCCCAGCCCATCACACAGACCACACACCCCCCCCCCACCATTGTAGATGTAGCCCAGCCCATCACACAGACCACACTCCCCACCACTGTAGATGTGGCCCAGCCCATCACACAGACCACACTCCCCACCATTGTAGATGTAGCCCAGTCCATCACACAGACCACACCCCCCCCCCCCACCATTGTAGATGTAGCCCAGCCCATCACACAGACCACACTCCCCACCACTGTAGATGTAGCCCAGTCCGTCACACAGACCACACTCCCCACCACTGTAGATGTAGCCCAGTCCGTCACACAGACCACACTCCCCACCACTGTAGATGTAGCCCAGCCCATCACACAGACCACACTCCCCACCACTGTAGATGTGGCCCAGCCCATCACACAGACCACACTCCCCACCATTGTAGATGTAGCCCAGCCCATCACACAGACCACACTCCCCACCACTGTAGATGTAGCCCAGTCCCACACACAGACCACACTCCCCACCACTGTAGATGTAGCCCAGTCCGTCACACAGACCACACTCCCCACCACTGTAGATGTAGCCCAGTCCATCACACAGACCACACTCCCCACCACTGTAGATGTAGCCCAGTCCCACACGCACACCACACTCCCCACCACTGTAGATGTGGCCCAGTCCATCACACAGACCACACTCCCCACCACTGTGGATGTAGCCCAGTCCATCACACAGACCACACTCCCCACCACTGTAGATGTAGCCCAGTCCCACACACACCACACTCCCCACCATTGTAGATGTAGCCCAGTCCCACACACACAGACCACACTCCCCACCACTGTAGATGTGGCCCAGTCCATCACACAGACCACACTCCCCACCACTGTAGATGTAGCCCAGTCCATCACACAGACCACACTCCCCACCACTGTAGATGTAGCCCAGTCCATCACACAGTCCACACTCCCCACCACTGTAGATGTGGCCCAGTCCATCACACAGTCCACACTCCCCACCACTGTAGATGTGGCCCAGTCCATCACACAGTCCACACTCCCCACCACTGTAGATGTGGCCCAGTCCATCACACAGTCCACACTCCCCACCACTGTAGATGTGGCCCAGTCCATCACACAGTCCACACTCCCCACCACTGTAGATGTAGCCCAGCCCATCACACACAGACCACACTCCCCACCACTGTAGATGTAGCCCAGCCCATCACACACAGACCACACTCCCCACCACTGTAGATGTAGCCCAGCCCATCACACACAGACCACACTCCCCACCACTGTAGATGTAGCCCAGTCACACACAGACCACACTCCCCACCACTGTAGATGTAGCCGAGCCCATCACACAGACCACACTCCCCACCACTATAGATATAGCCCAGCCCATCACACAGACCACACTCCCCACCACTGTAGATGTGGCCCAGAACCACACACAGACCACACTCCCCACCACTGTAGATGTAGCCCAGTCCCACACAGACCACACTCCCCACCACTGTAGATGTAGCCCAGTCCACACAGTCCACACTCCCCACCACTGTAGATGTAGCCCAGTCCATCACACAGACCACATTCCCCACCACTGTAGATGTAGCCCAGTCCACACAGTCCACACTCCCCACCACTGTAGATGTAGCCCAGTCCATCACACACACCAGATTGACCAGCATCAACTCCATATACACTTCACGCTGCCTCGGGAAAGCAGCCAACATAATCAAGGACCACTCACAACCCGGTCATTCCCTCTCCTCCCCTCTCCCATCAGGCAGAAGATACACAAGCTTGAAAGCGCGCAGCACCAGATTCAGGAACAGCTTCTTCCCCGCTGTTATCCGTCTATTGAATGGCGGTGTTGGCTTGAGGGGATTTATCGCAGTCGCTGCCTCAAAAAGGCTGGCAGCATCATCAAGGACCCACACCATCCGGGCCACACACTCATCTCCCTGCTGCCTTCAGGTAGAAGGTACAGGAGCCTGAAGACTGCAACGTCCAGGTTCAGGAATAGCTACTTCCCCACAGCCATCAGGCTATGGAACTCAACTCAAACAAAACTCTGAACATTAATCGCCCATTATCTGTTTATTTGCACTTTATCAGTTTATTTATTCATGTGTGTATATATTTATACAATGGTATATGGACACACTGATCTGTTCTGTATTCGTGCCTACTATGTGCTAAAGCATTGTCCTAGTTCCCCTCCAGCTGGCTGTCAGTCTGTAGAAGGGTCTCAGCCCGTAACGTCACCCATTCCTTTTCTCCAGAGGTGCTGCCTGTCCCGCTGAGTTACTCCAGATTTTTGTGTCTATCTTCAGTATAAAACATTACAGCACAGGAGCCAGCTCTTTGGCCCACAATGTCTGCACTGAACATTATGTCAAGTTAAACCAACTTGGTTAAGTGAAGGTCTCCATTCTCTCTCCCTTCCCCACACTCTCCCAGCACATTCCCCACTCCCAGTATTTCTCCAACTCAAGTTGCATTCATCTCCTCTCAGTGCTGCCAGAGGGCGGTGAATCTGTGGAATTCATTGCCACAGACAGCTGTGGAGGCCATGTCAATGGGTATTTTTAAGGCGGAGATGAACTGATTCTCGATTAATACGGGTGTCAAGGCATGAGAATGGGATTGAGAGGGAAAGATAGATCAGGCATGATTGAATGGTTGAGTAGAAATGGCCTAATTCTGCTCTTATGCACTCTCCGCTCTGGCCCTTTTCTTAACCTTCCATAATCTCATGATTGTAATCATGTACAGACGTTCTGCTGACAGGATAGCTCACAACAAAAAAGCTTCTCACTGTATCTCAGTCCACGTGACAATAAACTAATCAAATTCTTGTGTTCACTTCATGCTTTTCAAAAAATAAATAAAACTCCATGGAAAAAAGTTTGTCCCTACTTTCTATAATAAAATAGAAATACATCAAATATAACAATGAACAAGTGATAATATAGTATAAGATCAGTATAATATATTATATAACCCAGTCCTTGTTCATGTGAGCAGGAACTATCATCCAGAGCTGTGAAAGAGGTCCTGGACCCTATCCCCCATACGCAACACCGGCCAATCACCATAACCACCCGATCCGCTCTCCAAGCATCAACCGTCCCCTTCCGCAGAAGGTTGAATCTGCGGAAGGCCGACTGGCTGTCATTTCAACAGGAGATCGAAGACTGCATCCCCGGCATTCCATCACACCCCAACAACTAGACCATGTTCACAGAACTGCTGAAAAGGTCAGCCAGGTGAGATATACCAAGAGGATGCCAGACCGAGTACATCCCCGGGCTGTCGGAAACATCCAGCGATCTACTGAAAGCCTACCACAGGGCATACCACGAGGACCCTCTCTCCTCCACCACCATGGAACTCGGAGAGATCCTGTTGAACACAGTCGGGGAGGACCGGAGGCAAGTCTGGAAGGAGTTGATAGAAAAGACCAACATGACCAATAACAGCAGGAAGGCATTGGCCACAATCCGCCGCCTCGGTGAAGACCATACCACACCGCCCACGCTCACAACAGTCACAGCAAACTCAGCTGCAGCACAGCTGGTGGCAAACGATCGTAGCCAACACCGGCGCAGACCCACAGGAGAATACCGCCGGACAGCGGTAACAGACCGCCTACAACCAGCCAGCGCTCTCACCAAGCCCTTCGACCTAGAAGAACTCAAAGCTGCAATGAGCATGCTGAAACCTGGGAAAGCAGCAGGAATCGATGATGCACTGACGGAAATGATACAGCACCTGGGACCTAAAGCAAAGACCTGGCTCCTAGCAATGCTGAACTCATGCATGGCACAGAAAACAACCCCACCTGTATGGAGAAAGGCCAAGACTGTCGCAATTCCCAAACCTGGAAAGTACCCATCATCCCCAAAGAGCTCCAGACCCAGTTCCCTCCTCTGCATCACCTACAAGCTCTACAAGAGGCTGCTACTCCAACGCCTTATGCCACTTATAGACCCCAAGCTTACTAAAGATCAAGCTGGCTTCCGCCCTGGCCGCTCCTGTAGCTCCCGCTTCAGCAGCTACTGAACTTCACCCAACACATTGAGGACGGTTTTGAGTGCAAACTCATCACCGGAGCAGCTTTCATAGACCTCACCGCTGCCTACGACACTGTCCAGCACCGCACCATGATCAGGAAACCTTTTGACATGACTGGTGACCTCGACCTGTGCCAAGTCATCAAAAGCCTTCTCAACAACAGGCGCTTCTTCGTTCAACTAAACGACAAGAAGAGCAAATGGAAAGCCCAAAAGAATGGCCTACCACAAGGCAGCGTACTGGCCCCCCTCCTCTTCAACATCTACACCAAGGACCAACCACTTCCCCCACAATGCCGCCGCTTCATCTATGCTGATGACCTCTGCATCACCACCCAACAGGAGAACTTCCAGAAGATCAAGTCTGTCCTGGAAAGCGCCCTCCAGGAGATGACAACCTCCTACAATAACAACCACCTGAAACCCAACACATCAAAAACCCAACTATGCAGCTTCCACCTTAAAAATCGAGATGCAGGAAAACAACTGAGCGTCTCATGGGATGGCCACAAACTCTGCAACCACTTCCACCCCGTGTACCTCAGAGTCACACTCGACAGGTGCAGGCTTGAAGGGCCGAATGGCCTACTCTTGCACCTAATTTCTATGACAGGACACTCTCTTTCAAAACACACCTTCAGAACACCAAAGCCAAGGTCAACACTCGCAACAACATCCTGCGCAAACTGGTAAACTCAAAGTGGGGCGCTGACCCACCAGCCATCCGTGCAACGGCCCTAGCCCTGTGCTTCTCCACAGCTGAATACGCACGCGTGCTCAAGCTGGAGCCGCTCCCACCACACCAAACTGGTTGACACAGCCCTCAACGACACCTGCCGCATTATCACGGGATGCATAAAGACAACGCCAGTCCCGTGCCTCTACGCCCTAGCTGGTATTGCCCCCCCGCCATATCAGACGATCTATCGTCACCCAAGACGAGCGGAGAACACAGGAGATCGATACCAGGCACCCCCTGCACGGACACACAGCACCTTCACCCCGACTGAAATCCAGAGCCAGTTTCTTGCAGACAGTCCCACCTCTCTAGACAACCAAAGAAACAGCAAGGACCAACATCTGGAAAGATGAATGGAGCCAGCTCAACACACGAGCCCACGACTGGATGGAGAGAGGAATCACTCCGACTGAATGCCTCGCCAGTGGGCACGACCCCCCATGGCCAACCTGGAAGACCCTCAACAGATTACGAGTGGAGCAGGGGAGGTGCAAAGCACTTATGAAAGCATGGAACTACCAGGCAGAAGACACATGCAGCTGTGGAGCAGTACAGACAATGTCCCACCTACTGGAGTGTGACGATGCCCCCCAGTGCAGCCCCCAGGACCCAGCTGAACCGACCCGACCCGACCAGCTGTGACCTGTGCCAGATACTGGCAGAACGACATCTGAGATTGCAACGGACTCGAAGAAGAAGAAGTATAATATAGATAAATGTGAGGATATACGCTTTGGTGGCAAAAACAAGGGGGCAGATTATTATCTCAGTGGGGTTAGGTTAGGTTAGGTAAGGGTGATGTACTGCGAGACGTGGGTGTCCTTGTACACCGGTCACTGAAAGTTGGCGTGCAGGTACAGCAGGCAGTGAAGAAAGCTAATGGAATGTTGGCCTTCATAACAAGAGGATTTCAGCACAGGAGTAAAGAGGTTCTTCTGCAGTTGTATAGGGCTCTGGTGAGACCACATCTGCAGTATTGCGTACAGTTTTGGTCTCCTAATTTGAGGAAGGACATCCTTGTGATTGAGGCAGTGCAGCGTAGGTTCACAAGATTGATCCCTGGGATGGCGGGACTGTCATATGAGGAAAGATTGAAAAGACAATAGACAACAGACAATAGGTGCAGGAGTAGGCTATTTTGCCCTTCGAGCCAGCACCGCCATTCAATGTGATCATGGCTGATCATCCCCAATCAGTACCCCGTTCCGGCCTTCTCTCCATATCCCCTCACTCCGCTATTTTTAAGAGCTCTATCTAGTTCTCTATTGAAAGTATCCAGAGAACCTGCCTCCACCACCCTCTGAGACAGAGAATTCTACAGACTCACCACTCTCTGTGAGAAAAAGTGTTTCCTCGTCTCCGTTCTAAATGGCTTACTCCTTATTCTTAAACTGTGGCCCCTTGTTCTGGACACCCCCAAATTCGGGAACATGTTTCCTGCCTCTAGTGTGTCCAAGCCCTTAACAACCTTATATGTTTCAATGAGATATCCTCTCATCCTTCTAAACACCAGAGTGTACAAGCCCAGCCGCTCCATTCTCTCAGCATATGACAGTCCCGCCATCCCGGGAATTAACCTTGTAAACCTATGCTGCACTCCCTCAATAGTAAGGATGTCCTTCCTCAAATTAGTGGACCAAAACTGCACACAATACTCCAGGTGTGGTCTCACTAGGGCTCTGTACAACTACAGAAGGACCTCTTTGCTCCTATATTCGATTCCTCTTGTTATAAAGACCAACATGCCATTTGCTTTCGTCACTGCCTGCTGTACCTGCATGCTTACTTTCATAGACTGATGAACAAGGACCCCCAGATCCCCTTGTACTTCACCTTTTCCCCATTTTTGCTTAAACCAGCATCTGCAGTTCCTTCCTACACGGGAACACTGAGACCTCTCTAGATAGCACTCATCTGCAATCTTTCTCCATTTAGATAATTAATTTCCATTGAGATCCCACTAATAGACAACAGTACAGCACAGGAACAAGCCCTTCAGCCCACAATGTCCATGCCAAATATGATGCCAAATTAAACTAATCTCATCTGCCAGTATGTGATCCATTTCCAGCATATCCATGTACCCATGTTCATAACAAGAGGAATCGAATATAGGAGCAACGAGGTCCTTCTGCAGTTGTACAGGGCCCTAGTGAGACCACACCTGGAGTATTGTGTGCAGTTTTGGTCCCCTAATTTGAGGAAGGACATTCTTGCCGTTGAGGGAGTGCAGCGTAGGTTTACAAGGTTAATTCCCGGGATGGCAGGACTGTCATATGCTGAGAGAATGGAGCAGCTGGGCTTGTACACTCTGGAGTTTAGAAGGATGAGAGGGTATCTTATTGAAACATATAAGATTATTAAGGGTTTGGACACACTAGAGACAGGAAACATGTTCCTGATGTTCGGGGAGTCAAGATCCAGGGGCCTCAGTTTAAGAATGGTAAGGCAAGCCATTGAGAACGGAGACGAGGAAACACTTTTTCTCACAGAGTTGTGAGTCTGTGGAATTCTCTCTGCCTAAGAGGGTGGTGGAGGCCGGTTCTCTGGATACTTACAAGGGAGAGCTAGGTAGGGCTCTTAAAGATAGCGGAGTCAGGGGATATGGGTAGATGGCAGGAACGGGGTACTGATTGGGGATGATCAGCCATGATCACATTGAATGGCGGTGCTGGCTGGAAGGGCCGAATGGCCTCCTCCTGCACCTATTGCCCACCCATCTATAAGCCTCTTGAATGCCAGCATCGTATCTGCCTCCACCACCAGCCCTGACATCAACCACTCTGTGTAAAGAAACTTGCCCGTACATCTCTATTAAACATTGTCTCTCTCACCATAGAGCTATGCCCTGCAGTATTTGACAATTCCACCCTGGGGAAAAGGACATGTCCATCTAACCTATCTCTGCCTCTCATCGTTTTATATATTCCTATCAGGTCTCCTTCTGTGACTGAAGTATGTGAGTTCACATGTTTCCACACTAAACTCCGTTTGCCAGCTCTCCCGCCCACTCTCTTAACCTGAACTCACTCGTGTCAGAACACAGTGGGTGTACAAGGTCACGGAAGATTGAACACACTGGGGATATTTCAAGACCAGGTGGGTGGTGTGAATAAATAAGAGAGAGGATTTCATAGCCCACTCACAGGGATTTCCCCTTGTGGACAAGGCCAGCCTGGCAGCCAAACCATATTGCTGACGTCTGCTTTATGCTTCAGAGACACACAGCACAGAAACAGGCCATTTGGCCCATTGTGTCCAGTACTTCCTTACACCAATCAGCATGGTGGTGCAGCGGGTAGAGCTGCTGCCTCACAGCGCCAGAGACCCGGGTGTGATCCTGACTGCGGGTGCTGTCTGTACGGAGTTTGCACGTTCTCCCCGTGACCTGCGTGGGTTTTCTCCGAGATCTCCGGTTTCCTCCCACACTCCAAAGACATATGTTTGTAGGTTAATTGGCTTGGTATAAATGTATAAATGTAAAATTATCCCTAGTGTGTGTAGGGTAGTGTTAATATGCGGGCATTGCATTGCTGGTTGGTGCGGACAGGGTGGGCCAAAGGGCCTGTTTCCGCACTGTATCTCTAAACTAAGCTAAACATACAGCATAGAAATAGGCCCTTCGGCCCACTGTGTCCATGCCAACCATCAAGTACTTCCCCACACCAACCCCATCCCCCTGCACTTGGTCCGTAGACTTCTCTGCCGTGGTGATTCAAGTGCTGCTCTAGATACTTGTTCAACTTTGTCAGAGTCTCCGCCTCAGGTCATGTGCATTCCACATTCAAACCAAACTCTGCACAAATACTTTTTAAACCTCTTACCCCTTGCCCCACACCTATGCCCTCTCGTTTGAAGAACTTCTGCTGTGGGGAAACTTTCCTCTTTCAACCTTGTCATGGCGGCTGTATTTTGGCGGGTCAAACCAGGGTCGGGCTCACACAGTAAATGCTAAAGCCCTGGGGAGTGTTGTAGAACAGAGATACCAAGGGCCAGCACAGGGCCGGCCTTAGGAGGTGCGGGGCCCAATGGGGAACAATTTTGGTGAGCCCCAGGTTCCCAGCCAAGGTCTGTAGATTCATAGAAATATAATTAAAGTCTATTAGAGACTTCATATCTCTATGGTAGAATGGAAAGTAATCAAAATGTGCCTGCGACTTAATGGACCAAACAGATCTAAGCTACATTTTAATATAAAATTGCATGCATGTAAGCCTACAAGTAACAAACAAAATGCGTAGATCACCTCTGAAAAGTACATAGTTACAATACCACTTGTTTTAGTGACTGTGAAATGAAAAAAAAAAGTAATTTAATTAAATAGATCCTGGAAAACCAATAGCCATTGGTGAAAAACCAGTCCAGGCATTACAGTTAGGGCTTCAGCCCCATCCTACCCTTTGGGCTTCTACCCCATCCTAACTGTGTGTTAGTTGTCTGTGCGTGATGTGTGTGTGGGAGGGACAGAGAGAAGGGAGGGAGGGCGAGAAGGGAGGGAGGGAGGGAGGGAGAGAAGGGAGGGAGGGAAGTAGAGAAAGGAGTGAGGGAAGGAGAGAAAAAAAGGGATGGAACGAATGAGAAGGGAAAAGAGGGAGGAAGGAGGGTGGGAAAGAGAGAAGGGAGGGAGGGAAGAAGGGGAGAAGGGAGGGAGAGGGCCGGCGGCAGGCGCAGATGCCGGGGTCCGGGCGGACGGGTGTGAGCTGAGGCCGAGGTTTGTAAACGTTGCTCCAATCCCCGGCTCGGCCCCTCCCTGTATTGTTCACCGTGTCTCCCCGGGGAGAGAGAGGGGTGGAGCCGGGGCTGTGTGCGTGAAGCACGGCGACTGGAGGGGTGGGAGCGCTGCCCCAGGACCGTCCCACCTCCCCCTCTTGCCTTCTCCATTCTCCCTCACACCCCCCTCCCCGTCTACCCCTTTCTTCCCCCTCCACCCCTCTACTCTCTCTCCCCCCTCCACCTGGGGTACATCTACCCGAGCCGAGAGTAGATTACTCTGGCGCGGGGCCCCCTTACACGCGGGGCCCAATTGGGAGCAATGGGTCCAATGGGCTTAAGGCCGGCCCTGGGGGCGCAGGTGCATAGCTCCATGAATGTGGAACAGGTTGGACAAGGTAGTGAAGCAGGCGTTAGGCACGCTTGCCTTCATCAGTCAGGGTACTGAGTACAGGATTGCTTCTCTGTGGATTGTCACTTTGTCGTGGTGGAGAAGCTTGTGTGGACCTGAGACCCTGAGAGCGATGTCGTCTGGAGCGATGCTCCTGGTAGGGCCACCCATGGCGGTAAGGTCGAGGGGGAGGTTTCTAACAAAGAGCCAATCCAACCAAGACCTCAACGGTGGAACATGCGGAGGACGATGGCTGACCTTAGTGGAGCGTCACAACGGCTGGGAAGGCGGATGAAGGCTGCAGCAGAAAAGGGTCTCCGGTCGCCTTGGACTCCATGCCACTGGATCCTGACCCAGATCTGTCAAGGACCGTGGGGTGGCTGTCTGTGCACCAGTCTCCCCACAATAAACAAAGTCACGCACAGGCATCGTCCATAGAGGACAGTCATACTCGATTTGAATGACCGCAGATGATGACAGGAGTTGGGACATCATGTAGAAGACAATGATAAGACCACCACACAGAGTATTGTGCACAGATCTGGTCGCCCAGCTATGGGAGAGATGTCATAAAAACTGGAAAGGGTGCAAAAAAGATTCACAAAGATGTTAGACACAAAAAGCTGGAGTAACTCAGCAGGACAGGCAGCATCTCTGGAGAGAAGAAATGGGTGACGTTTTGGGTCGAGACCCTTCTGCAGACTGGTCTATAACCATGCCTTACATGGCTTGAGTTAATGGCACCGAAACATGCAGAATCAGTGGACTATTTCTGTACGCTCGCTAATCAGGGATGTGCTTGGATACGGCAATACGCGAATGGACTGTTTGTAAGAAAATAATTTAAATTGAAGTGCGTTTGCACTTGGCACATGTGACAATCAAAGCATCATTGAACCTGGTAACATCCTTGTGAAGGAAGGAACTGCAGATGGTGGTTTAAACCGAAGAATAGACACTAAAAGCTGGAGTAACTCAGCGGGACAGGCAGCATCTCTGGAAAGAAGGAATGGGTGACGTTTCGGGTCGAGGCCCTTCTTCAGACCAGTCCATTGTTCCACCTGGTGCATCTGATAATACAAGACTCTTGACTCACTGGTTCGCATGCAACAAACATTTTTCACTGTACCTGACAATAAAGTAAACGGAACTTCAAACTTAAAGGAAATGCAAAGGTTTACTTTCTGACGCAGAGTGTGTTGGGTTTATGGAAGATATGGAGGTGGGTGTAAATACAACGTTTAAGAGACGTTTGGACAGATTCATGGAGTTTGGGAAGGATAAGGGCCAAACTGGCTCTATTGTCTAACATGGGCAAATAGGAATAGTTCAGGTAGGGAACTTGGTTGGCATGGGCAATTTGGGCCAAAACTATAATTGTGTATACCTTTGATCCTTAGATCTCCACCACTCCACTCCAGAGAAGCCAGCCCCTGTCTCTCCACACAACTAACTATCTCCTCTCCACCCTCGGCAGCACAATCACATCCTTCTGTGTAATGTGGTGACCAGACTGTACACAGTGTTCCAGCTGTGACCTAACTAATGCTTTATAAACTTATACCATAACCTCCTGCTCTTTATTGTCCAGGCTGCCACTAATGAAGGCAAGGCTGAGCAGGGAAAACAGACATCCTCTCCCAAATGATGTAAGTGAATGAGATGAGTTCTTGACAAGAACCTGCTGGTTAATATGGCCACCATTGCTGGCCCCATCTTGATATTTCAGGTTGAATTAATTAGATTGGCCAGCTGTTGTGGTGGGACTTCAACCTATATATCCAGATTATTGGTCTAGACTTACTAAACCAGCAGCATAGCCACAGTGCCACCATTTCATATGAACAGTTTGAAAGGAATAGGAAGGAGAGAACTGAGATGCAAATTTGTAGAGAGCTATTCCTACCAGCACTGAGCATTGGGCCGAATGGTCTGTTTCAGGTGTTCACAAAGTCAAGCTCCCTATAACTCACAGTTAGCTGTCTTTCAGTCATTGTCAAGATGGCATAGTGGCGCAGCGGTAGAGTTGCTCTCAGCTCCAGACACCCAGGTTCAATCCTAACTATGGGTGCTGTCTGTATGGAGTTTGTACGTTCTCCCTGTGACCACGTGGGTTTTCTCCGGGTGCTCCAGTTGTCCCACACTTCAAAGACATATAGGTTTGTAGGTCAAATGGCTTCTATAAATTGTAAATTTCCCCAGTGTGTGGGATGGTGCTAATGTACAGGGGGATCGCTGGTTGGCGCTGACTCGGTGGGCCGAAGGGCCTGTTTCCACGCTTTATCTCTAAAGTATATAAATGTATTTGGAAAATTTGGCAGTGGTAACCAAAGATCCTACGGCAAGCAAGATAGATCACTCGACGAAAAATAGGTAGTACGGTCATGGGCAGATTCGTGGGTCATTTGTGGCCCCATTTCCGTAACCGGCTTCCGTCTCCGCACCAAAGATCCCGTCACAGCGGAGCAAAGATACTAGTGCGGAGACGGAAGCCGGTTACGGAAATGGGGCCAAAAATGACCCACGAATCTGCCCATGACCGTACTACCTATTTTTCGTCGAGTGATCTATCTTGCTTGCCGTAGGATCTTTGGTTACCACTGCCAAATGTTCCAAATTTTTACGAGGATGTTTACGGAAACATCCTCGTAAAAATAAAAGTTATTTGGTAAAAATATTCTCTTCATTTTCAGAATTATAATTTATTAACACAAGCTGTTCCCCCGCAATGTTGATCACACTGCGGGTCGGGTCGGGTCGGGTTACTGAAATGGATGAAATAAAGGCCCACGTTCCGCTCCGTTGCGTGCTACACGTCAGCCCATTGCATTTAGCAGGAGTGGTCTACCTTGCTCCGCTATCGGATCTTTGGTGGTAACTAGCTCAGTAAATCTCTGAGATTCCAGAGAGCGGCACAGTGACACAGCGGTAGAGCTGCTGCCTCACAGCGCCAGACAGCTGTGTTCAATCCTTACCTCGCCTGCTGTCTGTGTGGAGTTTGCATGTTCTCTTTGTGACTGCACGAGTTTCTCCCGGGCGCTCTGGTTTCCTCCTGCATCCTGAGGCCGTGGAGGTTTGTAGGTTAATTGTTCTCTGTAAATTGTGGGCTGGATGAGAAAGTGGGATAGCATCGTAGTGTGAACGGGTGGGTGACGGCTGGTCTCGATGGACTCGATGGGCCGAACAGACTGTTTCCACGCTGCAGCTCTAAACTAAACTCAACTACTAGTTGCAAACGCTGATCTTGGCCTTGTTAGTGTGGGGTGTGAGGCCGAGCTCCGGAGAGCAAGCAGAGTGCGGTGTTTGAGCCGGGGGGGGGGGGGGGGGGGAGGGGGCCACATACAGAGGCAGCCTAGGGTCATCACTGTGGCCCGGAACATAGAAGAGGAACAGGAACTTCGGTTTACAATGTCTGTGCCGAACATGATGCCAAATTACACTCATGTCCTCTGCCTGCACGTCATCCATATCCCTCCATACACAACCTTCAACCTAGCTAAAAGCCTCTTAAACACCACTATTGTATCTGCCTTCACCACCATTCCAGGCACCCACCCCTCTGAGTATAATAAACGCCCCACACATTTTCCTTCAACTTTCCCCCTCTCACCATAAATCCATGCCCTCTAGTCATTGACATTCCCACCTTGAGAAAGAGCTTCTGACGGTCTCCACTATCTACACCACGCATCATTTTATATACGTCTATCAGCCCTCCCACAGCATGGGCTCAGGGGATTGAACGGCCTTTTCTATTTGCGTGCTGGCCAAGGAAGCAGATTTACAGTCACAAATTACAATCGCTCCACACTCTTAAATCTCTACCTCCTATAGCAACATTTCTCACATTAACTATGATCTTCTTCAACTATTCGCTTATCCTGTATCTGTGCACTGTGGGCGGCTCGATAGTAATCATGTGTTGTCTTTCTGCTGACTGGTTAGTAGCTTTTCACTGTACCTCGGTACACGTGACAATAAACTTCATTAGGATGGAGAGTGACAAAATTAAGTCAGAAACAAGGGTTCTGAACTTGAACAAAGGTAACTTTGAAGGTATGAGATGTGAATTGGCCAAGATAGACTGGCAGGTGATTCTTAAAGGGTTGACAGTGGATGTGCAATGGAAGGTATTTAAAGACTGCATGGATGAAGTACAAAAATTGTTCATACCAGTTTGGCAAAAGAATAAATCGGGGAAGGTGGTGCATCCATGGATAACAAGGGAAATCAGGGATAGTATAAAAACAAAAGATGAGGCATACAAATTGGCCAGAAAAAGCAGCCTACCGGAGGACTGGGAGAAATTCAGAATCCAGCAGAGGAGGACAAAGGGCTTAATTAGGAAAGGGAAAATAGATTATGAAAGGAAACTGGCAGGGAACATAAAAACTGACTGCAAAAGTTTTTATAGATATGTGAAGAGAAAGAGACTAGTTAAAACAAATGTTGGTCCCTTGCAGTCAGAAACAGGTGAATTGATCATGGGGAACAAGGACATGGCAGACCAATTGAATAACTACTTTGGTTTTGTCTTCACTAAGGAAGACATAAATAATCTGCCGGAAATAGCAGTGGAACGGGGGTCAAATAAGATGGAGGAACTGAGTGAAATCCAGGTTAGCCGGGAGGTGGCGTTGGGTAAATTGAACGGATTGAAGGCCGATAAATCCCCAGGGCCAGATAATCTGCATCCCAGAGTACTCAAGGAGGTAGCCACAGAAATAGTGGATGCATTAGTGATAATTTTTGAAAATTCCTTAGATTCTGGAGTAGTTCCTGAGGATTGGAGGGTAGCTAATGTAACCCCACTTTTTAAAAAAGGAGGGAGAGAGAAAGCGGGGAATTACAGACCAGATAGTCTAACATCGGTAGTGGGGAAACTGCTAGAGTCAGTTATTAAAGATGGGATAGCAGCACATTTGGAAAGTGGTGAAATCATTGGACAAAGTCAGCATGGATTTACGAAAGGTAAATCATGTCTGACAAATCTGATAGAATTTTTCGAGGATGTAACTAGTAGAGTGGATAAGGGAGAACCAGTGGATGTGTTATATCTAGACTTTCAGAAGGCTTTCGACAAGGTCCCGCATAAGAGATTAGCATACAAACTTAAAGCACATGGTATTGGGGGTTCAGTATTGATGTGGATAGAGAACTGGCTAGCAGACAGGAGGCAAAGGGTAGGAGTAAACGGGTCCTTTTCAGAATGGCAGGCAGTGACTAGTGGGGTGCCGCAAGTCTCAGTGCTGGGACCCCAGCTATTTACAATATATATTAATGATTTGGACGAGGGAATTCAATGCAACATCTCCAAATTTGCAGATGACACTAAGCTGGGGGGTATAGTTAGGTGTGAGGAGGATGCTTGGAGGCTGCAGGGTGATTTGGATAGGCTGAGTGAATGGGCAGATGCATGGCAGATGCTGTATAATGTGGATAAATGTGAGGTTATCCACTTTGGTGGCAAAAACATGAGGGTAGACTATTATCTGAATGGTGGCAGATTAGGAAAGGGGGAGATGCAACGAGACCTGGGTGTCATGGTACACCAGTCATTGAAAGTAGGCATGCAGGTGCAGCAGGCAGTGAAGAAAGCAAATGGTATGTTAGCATTCATAGCGAAAGGATTTGCGTATAGGAGCAGGGAGGTTCTACTGCAGTTGTACAGGGTTTTGGTGAGGCCACACCTGGAGTATTGCGTACAGTTTTGGTCTCCAAATCTGAGGAAAGACATCCTTGCAATAGAGGGGGTACAGAGAAGATTCACCAGACTGATTCCTGGGATATCAGGACTTTCATATGAGGAAAGATTGGATAGACTCGGCTTGTACTTGCTGGAATTTAGAAGATTGAGGGGGGATCTTATAGAAACTTACAAAATTCTTAAGGGGTTGGACAAGCTAGATGCTGGAAGATTGTTCCCGATGTTGGGGGAGTCCAGAACAAGGGGTCACAGTCTAAGGATAAGGGGGAATTCCTTTAGGACCGAGATGAGGAAAACATTCTTTACACAGAGAGTGGTGAGTCTCTGGAATTCTCTGGCACAGAAGGTAGTTGAGGCCAGTTCATTGGCTATAATTGGAGAGAAGGCAGGTACTGGATACTGAGTTGGATGATCAGCCATGATCACATTGAATGGCGGTGCAGGCTCGAAGGGCCGAATGGCCTACTCCTGCACCTATGTTTCTATGTAAACTCAACTGAACTAAACTTTCTGCACTCTATGTCTCTGTGTCTGTAAGAGCCCCCCCACCCTTCTCCCCTCCAACCCCATCTTCCCCCTCCACCTCCTTCCAGGTCCTGATGCTTACACAGTATTTATTCCTCAATCAACATCATCAGAAACAGATTTTCTGCTCATTAAAACACTGCTATTTGTGGAGTTTTCTATGAGTACACTTCAAAAATATTTTATCAGCTATAAAGCGGTTTTGTGCCGTCCAGATGTAGTAGACAGCTTTCTTATGGAGAATAGAATGTTTGGTCCAATGTGTTTTTGTGAACCAGGGGTAGAATCAGATGTCTGAAACATCTGGTGCTCTTTTGCATTCACTGTCACATCCTGACGATGTTCAAAGGGCCTCGGGCCCAGAGGATTACTTTTGATGTTGAGTCCCTCTATTGTTGGGAATGTCCAGCTGACAAGTGTAAGGGGAGCAAGCTTGCCAGTCAGATACATAAGCATGCATCTAAAGAGGACAGGCTCCACTGCATGTTTACTCTCAAACATGTGGCAATAATGTGAGGATCCATTAAACCATACATCAGGCCAAAGGGCGCGCAGCAGATGCAGTAGTGAATGTTAAATTAAGACCACAAATCTACATTAGTTCCACTACAAAGAATATTGATGGAAGATACTAGCCAAGAAACGGAATCATATCACATTAGCTTTTTTATTTTAAGCGCTACATGGTCCATAATTGATGCACGCTGGCCGCTATTTTTGGATGGAATGACACCACTTGTGGGACAGGACCAACTTGCGATCCACATTGTGAAGCCATGTAGCATGGGGACAGGCTCTTCAGCCCAACTTGCCCATGCCGACCAACATGCCAACTAGTCCCACCTGCCTGCATTTGGCCCATATCTCTCTAAACCTTTCCTATCCATGTACCTGTCTAAATGTTTCTCAAACATCAGTGGGTCTAGGTTTTCATATTATTCTAATTTAGTTTACTTTACCGATACAGAGCAGAAACATGCTCTTCAGCCCACCGGGTCCGTGCCGACCAACGATCCCCGTATGCCAGCTCTATCCTACACACTAGGGACAATATACAATCTTTAGCGAAGCCAATTAACCCGCAAACCTGCATGTCTGGAGCATGGGAGGAAACCGGAGCACCCAGAGAAAACCCACGTGGTCACGCACAGGGAGAACGTACAAACTCCGTACAGACAGCACCCGTAGTCAGGATGGAACCCGGGTTTCTGGCACTGTAAGGCAGCAATTCTACCGCTGTGCCACCTTGCCACCACCATTGCTCTGTATGGTTACCTAGTATTACAGTTATAAACACATTTATCTGCGTGTCATTATGTTTACAGGGCTGTTAAGCTGCAGCAAGCTTGTTCCTTTGCCGGCACATATGACAATGAAACATTCTTGACTCTGCATAATATTAATTGTAACCACAACCTCATCAACAAGCACAGTCTGCAGAGCCAAGGGCACACAATGCTGACTTCTTGCTTTCCTCACAATCTACACGCACACACTGCTGCTATTGCCAGCCAGAGAGTCAATCAGCACCAAAACAGGCCCTTTGGCCCATCATGTCCATGCCAACCATGAGGCAGCCATCTATACTATTCCCACATGCACCAGAGTCTTGTGCACCTTGGTGAATCCAGCGCTTCTCCAGATATTTGTGTCTTCCATTAAGCACTCGTTCACGCTGATCACTTTGTCATTCTTCTTGAGGGGCTGAGGGAAAAGATTAGCCGAGAACCTGACAAATGGTGAAAACGCCAAAAATGATTTCACTCTCAGTCTTAGATGACTGATCACACAGAACCCTCAGGATCAAAGAATTCATGATCTTCACAAGACTGAAAATCTTCCTTCCCTTAGCCCTAAATGGACAACTCTTATCGCATACAGCAAGGAAAACAGGCCCTTCACCCCAACTCATCCATGCTGACCAAAATGCCCCATATAAGGGTCCTACCTGCCCACGTTTCCCCATATCCCGCTAGATATTTCCTATCCACGTAACTATCCACATGTCTTTACAATACTGTAATAGTACCTGCCTTAATTACGCCCTCTGGCAACTCATTTCATGTACCCACTAAACTCTGAATGGAAAATATTGCCCCTCAAGGTTCCTATTAAATCTCTTCCCTCTCACCGTAGGTTCACAAGGTTAATTCCCGGGATGGCGGGACTGTCATATGCTGCGAGAATGGAGTGGCTGGGCTTGTATACTCTGGAATTTAGGATGAGAGGATATCTTATTGAAAGATGTCAGAATCAGAATCAGAATCAGAATGCCTTTTATTGCCACTATACACATGTACAGTGAGATTAAAAACTGCTCCTACTCAGTGCAAAAACAAGTCAAAAGGGGGGGGGGATAAGGTGCACAGTTTCTGCAGCGCTATATACATATCTATAAAAAGACAATGGATAATAGAATGGATAAATAGGATTCCTATATCCAGTATGGGTTACAGTTACAGTACAAATTACAGTAGGTGGATAGATGGAAGTCCGGGGGTTAGGCTGTGAAGTCAATGCATGTGTGAGTTCAGGGAGATGATGGATTATTAATAGTGTAAGATTATTAAGGGTTTGGACAATCTAGAGGCAGGAAACATGTTCCCGATGTTGGGGGAGTCCAGAACCAGGGGCAGCAGTTTAAGAATAAGGGGTAAGCTATTTAGAACGGAGATGAGGAAAAACTTTTTCACTCAGAGAGCTGTGAGTCTGTGGAATTCTCTGCCTCAGAGGGCAGTGGAGGCCGGTTCTCTGGATGCTTTCAAGAGAGAGCTAGATAGGGCTCTTAAAGATAGCGGAGTCAGGGGATATGGGGAGAAGGCAGGAACGGGGTACTGGTTGGGGATGATCACCCATGATCATATTGAATGGCGGTGCTGGCTCGAAGGGCCGAATGGCCCTCTCCTGCACCTATTGTCTATTGTCTAACCCTATGTCCTGTGGTTCTTGATACCCATACCCTAAAAAAAGATGTTTGCCCTATGCGTTCACCTTGATTGTGTACACCTCTATAAGATCACTGGCCGCTTCCTGCGAGGCCATACTGACTGAAGAGGTGGTGTGCTGCTCTGCTCTGCTCTGTTTTATACTGTAACTGAGACACCAATAGAGGGAGACAGAGGAGGTGGAACTGGCTACATTGAATATTCAGGACACCAACCAAGGAAGATGACTTCAGCGATAGTTACCAACACAAAGAGATTAGTTTAGTTTAGTTTAGTTCCAAGATACAGCATGGAAACTGAATCCACACAAGCCATCAATCACCCGTACACTGGTTCTATGTTATCCCATTTTCCAAAACTGCACATTATGGCTAATTGACAGAAGGCTAAATAACCTACACGCCTGCACATAGGAGCAAATAGGTCCTTCTGCAGTTGTACAGGGCCCTGGTGAGTATTGTGTGCAGTTTCGGTCTCCAAATTTGAGAAAGGGCATTCTTGCTATCAAGGGAGTGCAGCGCAGGTTTACAAGATTAATTCCCGGGATGGCGGGACTATCATATGCTGAAACAATGGAGTGGCTGGGCTTGTATACTCTGGAGTTTAGAAGGATGAGAGGTTATCTTATTGAAGATTATGAAGGGTTTGGACACGCTAGAGGCAGGAAACATGTTCCCGATGTTGGGGGAGTCCGGAACCAGGGGCCACTGTTTAAGAATAAAGGGTAAGCCAGGAGATGAGGAAACACGTTGTCACACAGTGTTGTGAGTCTGTGGAATTCTCTGCCTCAGAGGGCGGTGGAGGCCGGTTCTCTGGATACTTTCAAGAGAGAGATAGATAGGGCTCTTAAAGATAGTGGAGTCAGGTGATATGGGGAGAAGGCAGGAACGGGGTACTGATTGTGGATGATCAGTCATGATCACATTGAATGACGGAGCTGGCTTGAAGGGCCGAAAGGCCTACTCCTGCACCTATTGTCTATTGTCTATCTTTGGTCATTGATGTTTGAGGCCGAGGAAGTTAACCATAGACTTCAGCCCAGCTTGTCCATGCCGACCAAAGTGCCGCATCAACTTTAGTCCCATTTTTCCACGTTTGGCCCATAGCCCTCTACACCTTTCCTATCCACACAAGGAAGCAGAGTGTGGTGGGTGCATTTCTAACCATTTTTAACTGGAGCCAAACTGATTGATTTGTGAAAAGCACAAATCATCTTCGGCTTTGTGGGAATTTGATTCCAATTCAGGGCGGTGTTTCAATGAGTTCAGTTATATTAGGGCTCACTGACGCCACACTTGGTCAAACGTTGAGTTGATGTCAAAGACCTTCAATATCACCAACAACTTATCCTGGACCACCCATATTGAAGCAATGATCAAGAAAGCACACCGACGTATCTACTTCCTTAGAATGCTTAGGAAGTTCGGCATGTCCCCGACAACTCTCAGGAACTTCAACAGATGTATCACAGCTTGGTTAGGGAACAGCTCCATCCAAGACCCCAAGAACCATCACACTAACCAACCTCCCTTCTATTGACTCCATTTATGCTGCCTCGGCAGGGCCAGCAGTATAATCAAGGACGAGTCACACCCTGGTCACTCCCTTTTCTCCCCTCAGGCAAAAGATACAGGAGTGTGAAAATGCACACCTCCACATTCAAGGATAGTTTCTTCCCAGCTGTTATCAGACAACTGAATCATCCCACCACAACCAGAGAGAAGTGCTGAACTACAATCTACCTCTTTGTTTATTCTTGGACTATCCGTGGTCCTGAACTAGGGACCACAGTTTAAGAATAAGGGGAAGCCATTTAGAACTGAGATGAGGAAAAACTTTTTCACACAGAGAGTGGCGAGTCTGTGGAATTCTTGGCCTCAGGAGGCAGTGGAGGTCGGTTCTCTGGATACTTTCAAGAGAAAGTTAAATAGAGCTCTTAAAGATAGCGGAGTTAGGGGATATGGGGGGAAGGCAGGAACGGTCTATACATGATCAAACCTTGCTGGCTTTACACTGTACTAAACGTTGTTCCCTTATCATGTATCTGTACACTCTAAATGGCTCGATTGTAATCATGTCTTGTCTTTCCGCTGACTGGATAGCACGCAACAAAAGCTTTTCACTGTACCTCTGTGCACGTGACAATAAACTAAACTGAACTGCCATTCCACCTCCAGAATGCAGCTCATCGGTCTATGTTCTGTCATGGTCGATGTAATACACAGTGCAACTCTAACAATCTACAATGCAGATATCCCAATGGTTAAATATCTGGCTCACTGGGTAATGTCTGTCTCTCTCCCTTTCCTCCAACCAGGGCCTCAATCCCAACGCTGCCTTCCAAATTGCTGGGGCCGCAGTTTCTGTGCTTCCACTAACACCCTGGGACTCCCGTTCCCATGTATCAGCTTATAGGTACCCAGGTCCCCATGCTCCGTCTCCACTCACTTGGATCAGGCCACCCATGGAACATTGTGTGCATGTCTAGAGTCATGGAGTGATACAGTGTGGAAACAGGCCCTTCAGCCCACACCGGTCAAAATGTCCCTGCTCCACTAGTCCCACCTGCCCACCCATGTACCTGTCTAACTGCTTCTTAAATGTTGTGATAGTCCCAGCCTCAACTACCTCCTCTAGTAACTCGTTCCAGATACCCACCACCCTTTGTGTGAAAAAGTTACCTCTCAGATTCCTATTAAATCTTTTCCCCTTCACCTTGAACCTATGTCCTCTGGCCATGATTCCCCTACACTGTGCATCTCTGTGCATAGAAACATAGAAAATAGGTGCAGGAGGAGGCCATTCGGCCCTTCAAGCCAGCACCTCCATTCATTGTGATCATGGCTCATCTATTCAACTACCCAATCTATTCCACTCATAATTTTATGCACCTCTATAAGATCCCCCCTCATCCTCCTGCGCTCCATGGAATAGAGACCCAGCCTACTCAACCTCTCCCTGTAGCTCACACCCTCTAGTCCTGGCAACATCCTCATAAATCTTCTCCATACCCTTTCCAGCTTGACAACATCTTTCCTATAACACGATGCCCAGAACTGAACACAATACTCTAAATGCGGTCTCACCAACATCTTATACGACTGCAACATGACCTCCCAACTTCTATACTGTCTAGTTGTCACATTGCAGGAACAATGTGAAGGCCTTTTTCAAACTCGAGCCTCAATATGCCCCGTCAACCAAACTTTTCCATTACTCAGACTAGGAGATGTTGTCCCACAAACTCACCTCTAAAAGCCTCCCCCTTGCCAGACACCTCTCCCAGGCAAGAAGGGTCTCGACCCGAAAACTCACCCAATTCATTCTCTCCAGAGATGCTGCCTCACCCGCTGAGTTACTCCAGCATTTTGTGTCTACCTCTGCAATTTCCTACTGCCTTCAAAATTAGCTTTGCTCCAATTTAGGACTTTAACTCGTGGGTAGTCCTATCTTTTCCTATAACTATTTAAAAAATAATACTGATTTCCCAAAGTAGTTCCCCATCTTTGCTTCATTTACCTGCTGTAGATGATATGTGTGTACACCTTTAAATATAGTGACATAACCACCACTAACCACTCCCCTTATCATCCAGTGTAATTGTGACCTTCCCACCCTTGGCTCTCTCTGCAGCATCCGTGACAGACCACGTACAGCTAGGGCTGTGATGTATGTGTGTAATAAATAAAGTAGTAGTAAAGACTCTATGTGTAAGAGGCAATTCTTTACATGGCGTCAGAAGTTTCTTGCCTTGCGCCTCCTGTTTACCGTTTTTTGTTTCTTTAGTCCCAGTACCCCCCTCCCTTTGCCACGATGGCTTCTGCTTGCCGTAAACCTGACATTCTAGTTTTTGATTCTGACATCGCTCACCGCTGGAGCGTTTTCAGATGCGACTTTGAACATTATGTTACGATCGTGCACCCTGCAGTAATCCCTGTGGTCCGAGCCTCGTCCTCCTCCCGCTGCCCCGTATGCCCCCCCCCCCCCGTGCCAATGACAACGATGCTGCCTCCGTCCGTGCCTGCACGTCCGTGCCTGCCTTGTTCACCCAAGGCTCATCTGCCCTCCACTGTGCGTCCGCCCGCTGCGGCCTGTTTCTCCGCCTTCTCCATCTCCCCGTGGTTCCCGTCATGGTTGTTCCTCCTGCCCCGGCGCCGACCCCTTTCGTTCCCGTCGAGGGGGGAAATGGCGAGGTACGGACCCGGTCGGGCCGCCTTGTCAAGCCGCCCGACCGTTATGGTGATTTTGTGTGATTGATGCTTCCTGTATAACTGCTGTTTAAATGCCCTTAACGTATGAGACGTGGTCGCCCTGTCACAACCTTATAGCTTCTTTGTAGAGGAAGGATGTGGATGATATGTGTGTACACCTTTAAATATAGTGACATAACCACCACTAACCACTCCCCTTATCATCCAGTATAATTGTGACCTTCCCACCCTTGGCTCTCTCTCTAGCATCCGTGACAGATGTAGGGCTGTGATGTATGTGTGTAATAAATAAACTAGTAGTAAAGACTCTATGTGTAAGAGGCAATTCTTTACACCTGCCCTGCCTCGTTCCCCAACAAGCCCAGCCTTGCGTCCGCTGTAGTAGAGGTAAGAACTACAGATGCTGATTTAAATCGAAGGTAGACACAAAATGCTGGAGTAACTGAGTAGTAACTGAGGCAGCATCTCTGGAGAGAAGGAAAGGGTGACGTTTCGGGTCGAGCCCCTTCTTCAGACTGCTGTAGTAGAGCTCTCGTGAACATTGTTTAAGAAATATTTATTATGCACACTCAAGAAATTCAGTTCATCAAGCTCTTTGTACAATGGGATACAATCAATATGCGGGAAGTTAAAATCATCGACACTCATTATCCTTCCAACTGGCGGCAGTTCGGGGTTCCACCGGCCAAGTGACCCCAGCGGTGCAATGGCGGCGCTGCCTTCCCACAATGCCCCTAGGCGGGGAAAGCGCTCTATTCCCCCACTGTCGGGGCCACGCTGCATTCTGATGCATATTAACCAGGGGGCGGGGCGAGGCGGCCGTGGGCGGAGCCGGGCCAACCCGCTGACGTCAATAAGGCGCGAATCTCTTTCACTCGCCCTGACTCCAAAGTTAAAGTTAAAACTGTTTCAGAAACAAACTGGAGGCATTGGAGTCCAAGAGCAAGTGAAACACTCTGCAGGTCAGGCAGCACCGGCAGAGACAGCAAAGAGTTAAGTCCCAGGCAGAAGCAAGACCAAGATCAATATTCTGATATAATAAGGAAGCTAACATCATGCTTGAATTTTTAAATATGCTGAAGCTCGAAATCGAACAAAAAAACACAGTACTGAAAACACAAATTAAGGTACAAGGCACTGCAGAAAACTATCCCTCCCCCACCCTAATTATCCAACTAGTTTCAATGTCCTGAATCATTTCAGTGTTTGTTTACCTTGGATGATCAGCCATGATCACATTGAATGGCTGGCGCTGGCTCGAAGGGCCGAATGGTCACTCCTGCACCTATTGTCTGTAGTCTATTGTCTTGTTCTCACCTTCCCCTCAGCCGACAATGGAGCATTGTACATCGTCTGCTTTGAATTGTCCTTTTCACACCTTACATACTCTTTGTTCCTTTCCCTATCACTCGTTTCCCTCTTCCCCGACTCTCAGTCTGAAGAAGGGTCTCGACCGGAAACGTCGCCTATTCCTTCTCTGCAAAGATGCTGTCTGTTACTCCAGTACCTTCAACATTTCGCATCTATTGCAGAAAATCTTGTGTCTTTTTCTGCTGAAAATACAAAACTGGGCCATTCTCCAGGGTGTAACGGGTGAGACGAACTTGCATTTGCTCACGCTTGGTCACTTAGCTCAGTGACACCATTGACAGGTAACAGAAACAAGAGAGCGGGCCTTTGCACATGGCATCCACAAGGCAAAGGGGGACCTTTGGGCTTGTATACTCTGGGATTTAGAAGGATGAGAGGGAATCTTATTGAAACATATAAGATTATTAAGGGTTTGGACACGCTAGAGGCAGGAAACATGTTCCTGATGTTGGGGGAGTCCAGAACCAGGGGCCACAGTTTAAGAATAAGGGGTAAGCCATTTAGAACGGAGGTGAGGAAACACTTTTTCACACAGAGAGTTGTGAGTCTGGAATTCTCTGCTTCAGAGGGTGGTGGAGGCCGGTTCTCTGGATACTTTCAAGAGAGAGCTAGATAGGGCTCTTAAAGATAGTGGAGTCAGGGGATATGGGGAGAAGGCAGGAACGGGGTACAGATTGGGGATGATCAGCCATGATCACATTGAATGGCGGTGCTGGCTCGAAGGGCCAAATGGCCTCCTCCTGCACCTATTGTGTATTGTCAGCCTGGTTCCCACATTGATCTCATTACTCATATCAGAACTCATAAAACTGGTGAGGAAGCAAATCGTCGTGGATTGCAACGTGTTGGCAGAGAAGTCTTCTTGGGAGACTAATGGAATGCACGGTTAATGAAATGACAACAGAGCACTTTAGGAAAACATAACAAGAATAGTTGTCGCAATAAACAATATTTCATGAAGCTTTCAAAGCTCTTGAACAATGTAGGCAGCAAGTTACAAAAGGAAAGGCAATGGATCTGGTGTATTTCACGATTTGATAAAGTCATAGAAAGGTCACTGTACAAAGATGGTGAGGATAATATATCGCCAAACATAGAGAATTTGGTTAACATACAGTTAAAAAGTATATGGGGAAAAAGGGACATTCCAGATTGTAAAGCTGTTGCCAGGGGGAGGATTAGATAATAAATTCTGTGGCTCCAATAACTAGAGTGTACTGACTATTTGCATCATGGCCCGGTTCGGTAACTCAGGAATGGACGAGACTGGTCAACACTGTATACCCTGGGATTTAGAAGGATGAGAGGGGATCTTATTGAAACATATAAGATTATTATATAATCTTATATGGCCCATCAGAGGTACTGACCCCCCCCCACCATGGAAGGTCCATCCCAGTACTGACCCCCCACCATGGAAGGTCCATCCCAGTCCTGACCACCCCACCATCGAAGGCCCATCACAGTACTGACCTCCCCACCATTGAAGGGATCTACAGGAGGCGCTGCCTCATAAAGGCAGCTAATACCATTAAAGACTCACATCACCCTAGCCACGCTCATCTCGCTGCTGCCATTGGGAAGAAAGAGCAGGAGTCTGAAAACCGTGACCAAGAACAGTTTCTTCCAGGCAACCATCAGGTTCTTGAACACTAACCACAACTCTACTTCAGCGACTGCCATCTTCTACGGACTGTGTCTTTGTTTGCACTATGGACTATTTGACACTTTGCCGGATCTGGTTGCCCAAAATTACGGTTCTTAATTTATTGAATTATTGATTATTATATATTTATAATAATCAATCGGGGCTGGTCAGCCCGGGAAGGCAGTCCATCTAGATGAGGGAAAACTCTGATTTAAAACCTCCACTGCCTTGTGGCCATATCCAGTCATGGACAAAGCTCCAGGAGTAAATCTCAAGAAAATCTGGAGTCGGAGCCGGGCAGTTCGTCGTTGTCTACAACCTCGCTCCGGCAGCTCCTGGTGCCAAACTATAACGGCACTGCTGTTCCTTTGGATCGATCAGGGATGTGGAGAGGGGGGATGTGCCACATGGGCAACAGCCTGTCCTCCATATGACATTGCCAGGATGCATCACCCATGGTCAGTCACGACCGAGGAGGGGCATACTATTACCATTCATCAGCGTATTATTATCCATTACGGGCCTATTAAACTGCAACAGGTAAGAATGTCAGTGTTCCGTTGTCAGTACAATTACCATATAACCATATAACAATTACAGCACGGAAACAGGCCATCTCGGCCCTTCAAGTCCATGCCGAACAACTTTTTTCCCTTAAAAATTAATGATAACTGTTGACATAGACAATAGACAATAGGTGCAGAGTAGGCCATTCGGCCCTTCGAGCCAGCACCGCCATTCAATATGATCATGGCTAATCATAACGACTTACTGACTTAATACGTGCATGATTAAATGGTGAGGACACAGAGGGATATGGAGTGGATTAACGAAAAAAGATGAGGATTTTTTTCCTTTGAGAACTGTAATTCTTTGCAATTCTCTACCGCAGTGCGCTGTACATCAAATGCTTACATTCTATGACATATAGTCATAAAGTGATACAGCACGAAAACAGGCCCTTCGGTCCAACTTGCCCATGCCGATCGACATGTCCCATCTAGTCTAGTCCCACTGCCTGCATTTGCCCCATATCCCTCTAAACCTATCCTATCCATGAACCTGTCTAAATGCTTTTTAAACGTTAAATATCCTTCTGTTTCTCTCTCTTCATATGTTTATCTGGCTTTCTCTTACAAGCATCAAAGTTGCTTGCCACAACTAGTTCCAGATTAAAGTCATAGAACCGTACAGCAAGAGACAAGCACTTTGGCACCTCGTCCATACTGACCAAGTTGAATATTGGGCTCAACATACTGACATAGTTGGCATATTGGCTCCCTGCATTCGGTCCATATGCCTCTAAACCATTTCTATTCATATATCTGTCCAGATGTCTTTTCAAAGTCACAATGGTATCTGCTTCAATAGCTTTTCATGTCAACTCGTTCCAGATATGGACTATCCTCTAAAAGTGGCCCATGAGGTCCCTCTTAAATCTCTTCCCTCTCACCTCCCCCTTCTCTGGGAAAATCAGTTTCTTCTTGAGGATATATTAGAAACATAGAAAGTAGGTGCAGGAGTAGGACATTCGGCCCTTCAATATGATCATGGCTGATCATCCAGAATCAGTACCCCGTTCCTGCTTTCTCCCCATATCCCTTGATTCCGTTAGCCCTAAGAGCTAAATCTCACTCTCTCTTGAAAACATCCAATGAATTGGCCTCCACTGCCTTCTGTGGCAGAGAATTCCACAGATTCACAATTCTCTGGATGAAAATGACTATCCAATTCTTAGAATTTTATGTTTCTATAAGATCCTCCCATCCTTCTAAATTCCAGTGAATACGAGCCCAGTTGATACATTCTTTCATCAAATGTCAGTCCCGCCATCCCAAGAATTAACCTGGTGAACCTATGCTGCACACCCTTAACAGCAAGAATGTCCTTCCTTGAAGACCGAAAAAGGTGAATTTATTATGGGGAACAAGGAAATGGCAGATGAGTTGAACAGGTACTTTGGATCTGTCTTCACTAAGGAGGACACACACAATCTTCCTGATATAGTAGTGGCCAGAGGATCTGGGGTGACGGAGGAACTGAAGGAAATCCACATTAGGCAGGAAATGGTGTTGGACAGACTGATGGGACTGAAGGCTGATAAATCCCCAGGGCCTGATGCTCTGCATCCCAGGGTACTTAAGGAAGTGGCTCTAGAAATCGTGGATGCATTGGTGACAATTTCCCAATGTTCTATAGACTTAGGATCAGTTCCTGTGGATTGGAGGGTGGTTAATGTTATCCCACTTTTTAAGAAAGGTGGGAGAGAGAGAAAACGTGGAATTATAGACCAGTTAGCCTGACATCGGTGGTGGGGAAGATAGAAACATAGAAAATAGGTGCAGGAGTACGCGATTCGGTCCTTCGAGCCTACATCGCCATTCGACATGATCATGGCTGATCATCCAACTCAGTGTCCTGTACCTGCCTTCTCTCGATACATCCTAATCGACGAAAACTGTGCGCAATACTCCAGGTGTGGTCTCACCAAGACCCTGTACAACTGCAGTAGAACCTCCCTGCTCCTGTACTCAAATCCTTTTGCTATGAATGCTAATAGTAAGATTAAATGAGAACTTACCAGTTTGAGGTTTGATCTTTATTTTATGAGGAGTTGCGATGAGGGATTTCGTGAAGAACCCGCCAGCACGCATGCGCGACATACTTCAAAGCCGCGGTGTGGAATCACAGAAAAAACCAAGCCAAGAAATGACTTGTTATAGTAAGATTGAAGAGACTCTAGTTACCAGTTGACTTTATGATCGAGGGTTGGGAGCGGAGGGCACGAAATCCCTCATCGCAACTCCTCATAAAATAAAGATCAAACCTCAAACTGGTAAGTTCTCGTTTAATCTTACTATTTCATTTCGGAGTCACGTGAGTGACTTCGTGAAGACTTCAAAGCTTCTGTGATTTCACGCCCTGGACAACGTCCATGCTATCACACACGCTACTGAAAAGGTGGACAGCAGTAATCAATTTCCGTCACTGTTTCTCTGAAAAAGTAATAATATTTATTAATAACAACAAGAAAGGCCCCTCACTGAGGGGTAACTGTATGCTCTCGGCCTGCATCCAGCACGGCTCCTGCGAACATTCCAGGTACGGTGACGGGTTTATTGTAAAACCGTTGAAAAGTGGCTTCACTGGCCCATCCCGCTGTGGCAAATATCTGGTCCATGGGCACCTCCATGACCTTTGCCGCCGATGTTGATGCTGCCCTGGTGGAATGGGATTTAAAAACATCAGTGTCAATACCTGCCTTGTTCAAGACGATCCTGAGCCATCGGGATATCGTCTGCACCGTCACTCTATGGCGAGGTTTTTTGTGACTGATGAACAGGTATTGCTCCATTCCCCTTATTTTCCTCGTCACTTTGATATAGTGGCGGATATGGGTGGCTATGTATAGCCTAGCATCAGCGGGGTATGCTGGAAACTCCAGCTGCAGCCCTGTAAATCCAGGTCTATGCTGCTTGAGCAATTCATCAATGAAGAAAGTGACCCGTTCAGGGGTAGAGATCATTCTGTCGATCTTGGCCTTGTGAAGCGTTTGCACCCTTTGTGCTGAAGTAAGTGCCATCAACATCACCACCTTCAGGGTGAGTTTGTCCAATTCGAGCCCCGTCATGGGTGACCATGTTCTCAGCAGGGTCAGCACTTTGCCAATATCCCATGTGACGTTGTAACGGGGCCTCGGCGGGTTGGAATTAAATATCCCCCGCATAAGTTTGGAGACCAATTTATTGGATCCTACCTCAATATTGAGGTAGGACGATAGCGCACTCCTGGCGCTATTGATGGCACTATAGCTGAGATGTTGATCATGGTGTAGCCCCGCAAGAAATTCCAGCACATCTGTGATGGAGACGGAGTCATATGCAACGTCCATGCGGCCACAATAGGATTCCCATTTCCTGATGTACGATAAGTACTGCCGTCTTGAGGACTCCCTGCATGATGCTCCCATGGTATCCATTGTCCTTGAAGATAGACCATACTGAAGTAGTGGCCTGTTCAGATCCTGCAAGCCAATAGATTCAAATGACTATGGCAGGGGTGTGGTTCCCCTGTGGCAGGGTTCGTCACCAATTGTGGGCAACCCTCTAAGAGGACCCATGGTTGACTTATCATTCCAAGGACCACCGGATACCATGATTGCGTAGGCCAGTCGGGTATAATGAGGATGCCCTTGGCAGCATCGAGCTGGATTTTCCGCAATACCCGACTGATGAGGCAGAATGGAGGAAAGGCATAGAAGAACTATTTCCCCCAGTCTAGCGAGAATGCGTCCATCGCCATTGCCCCAGGATCTGGCTCCCATGATACGTATGTTGGTACCTGATGGTTCAACCGTGACGCAAAAAGGTCAATATCCGGTTTACCAAATTTGGCTGTAATTTTGGTGAATATTTGGGGGTTCAACATCCACTCGATGTTGTCATTGAACTTCCGTGACCTGGTGTCCGCCACTGTATTGAGCTCACCTGGCAAGTAGGTAGCTGAGATCCAAATATTCCGTTGAATACACCAGAGCCAAATTGTGTTTGCCAATTCATTGCATGAAATTGACCTGGTACCGCCCATATGATTCAGATAAGCCACCGCAGTGGTATTGTCTATTTGGAGACGGACATGAGTGTTAGTCATGTTTGAACAATAGGCTCTTAGTCCGTGGAATGCTCCTAGCATCTCCAAATAGTTTATCCCTTGTGCTAACAACAAAGTAGCTTCAAGTGAATCCCATCTACCTCCACAACTGTTGTTGTTGTCCGTAGCTCCCCAGCCATGGGAGCTTGCATCTGTTTGCAAGTATACCATTGGACGAGGCACAATGATGGGTTTAAATGAGTTATGGATATTGCCAATCCACCATAGTAACTCAAGTTTTGCCTTAACCGGCAACTGCATAGGTCTATCATAATGTCCAGCATTTAGTTTTAATGCTGTTATTTTTGACCTTTGTAAATTCTGATAGTGTAAAGGTCCATATTGAGCAGCTGGAAATACTGCTACAATTTTGCCAATTACCCTGGCAGTTAATCTGATAGATGGTATACTGGCGCAGACCAGGTTCTTGCATGCTTGAAACACATCACCAACTTTGTTAGTTGGGATGGTGGTGATCATGCGATTGGAGTCTATCGTGAACCCCAAGTAGTCCATGATCTGTGCGGGGAGGAACTTTGATTTGTCTGGATGGATTATAAACCCCATTTTTTGAAAAATTTCCACTGTGGCTGAAACCGCCAACTCTGCTGATTCCAGAGTGTGCCCAATTATCAGAATGTCATCCAAATAGGCCATGACCGTATGATTTTGTCTCCGCAGTGTAGATAACACTGGCTTGAGTAGTTTGGTGAACAGTCTGGGGGCTGTAGTAAGCCCATTGGGCAATGCTTTGTATTGCCAAAGCTGATCCATCCAGGTAAACTTCAAGAACTTCCTATGATGTTTCCGAATGGATACTGAATAGTATGCATTTTTTAAATCAATGCATGCCATGAAGCAGCCCTCCGAAATCAAAGATTTGGCTGTTTCAAATGTGTCCATTTTGAAATGGGTGTATTTTACAAAGGTATTCAAGTGAGTTAAATCTATAATGACCCGGCATCCACCGTCTTTTTTAGTTTTGGTAAATATATTAGACACAAATTCAATTGGTTCATGTGTGGTTCGTTCTATCACACCTTTGTCTTGTAAACTCAAGATTTCAGCATAGCCTTCTGCCGATTCTTTTTTGGAAAGCACAAATTTGCGATTCGGCATATGCTGGGGTGGAGGCAATTGGCCATGAATAAACTCAATTTCATAACCCTGAATACTTTGCAAGATAAACTCATCTGAAGTGATGGTTTCCCAAGCCTCCTTAAATCCCCGTAATCTGCCCCCAACTCGTGAGGTTAGACATGCAAGTGCATGGAATCCAGACCCCCTTACCTTCATGGTTATCGGCGGTCCCTGGGATTTTTGGTGGGACGTGGAGGTGCTGGGTTTCGTGGTTGGTGCGGAATCCGCATCTTCCATGCTGGCCGCTGAGGGCCTAGCCCTAAAAAAGGCCTGGGCTGAGGAGGCTGTTGATATTGAGGAGGTGCCGGAACGTAGGTCCTTGTTGGCCTGTCGGTCTGACCTCGTGGCCTGAAGTAAGGTGTCTTCTTGGCCGAAGGTCTGGCCACAAAATGTGGTCTCATCAGACCTATGGTTTTCGCATGGTCATCCAGCTCTTTGACCTGCTTTGGGAGGTCTTCCCCGAACAGCTGTCTAGGTGGGGGGGTAGGAGGTGCTCTGCATAGTCCCGCAAATTTGGGATTCAAGGAAGGTTTAATAATGCTCTTCCGGAAAGCGTTGATCTCGTACTGCGTATTGCAGAGCAGAGCTAGAGCATCCTCCTGTTCGGTGCTTAGATCAACCCCATCTACCGACTTTGCAAAAGCGGTGATCCCAGACGTAAGTAGTTTTAAAATCCTTTGCAGTTTCACTTCCTGCGCTCTGATGCCCGGGCTGATATTATCCCAGATTGGCATGTTCACAATCGGCACGTGGAGTGAATTGCAGTTCCCTGGAGCCTTGTGTCTCTCCATGGCCTTCACAAGGACCTCCTCCTGCAATTGATGGTTGGTAAGGTATGGTTGCGGCCAGTTTGATGTTGAGGGGCTGTCCTGATGATACGGGTAACCCGAATTTGGCTGCCACATCCAGCAGATCTTCCTGAGGGACCTCAGGTGCTGCTGGGGCATGTACCAGGATGTCCTCCTCATCTGGTCTTATGCTGTCCATAGATGGGGACGGGGATATATCCATGAGTCCCCTGGAGCTGTGTGTGTCCTGTTTCTGTTTGAGAAGAACTTGCTCCAATATCCTCTCCATACGATCCAAGCGCCCTTCAACGGGCGGGTGTGGGAGGTAAGAGGCCTCGCGCCCGAAGGAACTCCGGAGGCTCCGATCAGCAGTCCGTACCTCGTCGAGGTAATATCGGTACTGTGATGATGTGTCGCTACCAGCCGCCTCGGCGAAGCTGAGCGATTCCCGCGCGGACCTGCTCAAGCGCCTCCTTTTCGCTGAGCTGGACCCGGCTGCCTCGAAGGGCATGGGTGGGGAGAGGTCGGCACCTGACGCCGCAGCGTGGTGACCCGACGTCCGCGCGGGCTTGCCGACTGTCCTTGATCTGGACCCAGACGGCGTACGGTCCCGACCTGCCCCCAGCGGGGGAAGCGGTGACCTAGGCGAGGCTCCACCCTTGTGACTCCTCCTGGTCCCCCTGGGTGGTGAGTCGACACTGGCCCTCCTTGGTCTGCCAGTGGACTCGGGCCTGCCTGATTCACCAGACCACTTCCTAGTGGCTCCTGGTGAGACCTCAACCCGCGAAGGGCTAGGTAGTGGAATTGCATCCCTGCCTCCTTCAAGAGGGCTCAGGGAGAAGGGCCGTGCATCAGCACGCGAATCCCTCTTGCTCGTCTCTGCAAACGACCCAGTGGGTGAGAGCGAGATGGAGTCAGGATGCACCTGCTCCGGCGCTGTACCGACTGATTGTTCTGCAGGTACCCCGCTAGGGCATAGCTGCGTCGGTAAACCGGATCCTGTGAATACAGGGCTCCCCGGCTTGCGCGCCTTTTTCCCGGCCCGTCCTCCTGCCGTGGAGGGGGGCTCCGGGTTGGGTTGCCGACAACTCCTTGCAGAAGTTTTACGGCCTTTATTTTTCCCACTGTCCATGTTTCTGTGGAAGAAAACACAATTACTTACACAGAACAACCAACTCAAGGTTGTTAGTACTTACCTGAGTGGCCCTTATGAAGGGCTGGTGACGAGCCGCGCTCCTCTCCAGCCGTCGACTGCAATGCGAGCGACGAAATGAAACATACCATTCACTTTCTTCACTGCTGCACCTGCATGCCTGCTTTCAATGACTGGTGTACCATGACATCCAGGTCTCGTTGCATCTCCCCTTTTCCTAATCGGCCACCATTCAGATAATAGTCTACTTTCCTGTTTTCCCACCAAAGTGGGCAACCTCACATTTATCCACATTATACTGCATCTGCCATGCATTTGCCCACTCACCCAACCTATCCAAGTCACCTTGCAGCTCCTAGCAACCTTCTCACAGCTAACACTGCCCCACAGCTTTGTGTCATCCGCAAACTTGGAGATGTTGCATTCAATTCACTCGTCAAATCATTAATATATATTGTAAATAGCTGGGGTCCCAGTACCGAGCCTTGCGGTACCCCACTAGTCACTTTGCTTCCTGTGTGCCAGCCAGTTCTCTGTCCGCATCAATACTGAACCCCCAATACCGTGTGCTTTAAGTTTGCATACTAATCTCTAAACGTACTGCCATCGACTCACTCCACAACAACCCAGACTGGGTTATCAAACCCGCCGACAAAGGAGGTGCCGTGGTAGACTGGCGTGTCGATCTCTACAAAGGTGAGGCCATGCGCCAACTCTCGGATACCTCCTCCTAGATACCCCTGGACCATGACCCCACTGACGAGCACCAGGCCACTATCTCTAGCACCATCACCGACAACATCACCGAGTTTGGGTTTGGAGTTTGGGTTTAGAGTTTGGGTTTGGAGTTTGGAGTTTGGAGTTTGGAGTTTGGGTTTGGAGTTTGGGCTTGGAGTTTGGGTTTGGAGTTTGGGTTTGGAGTTTGGAGTTTGGAGTTTGGAGTTTGGAGTTTGGGCCCGGAGTTTGGGTTTGGAGTTTGGAGTTTGGAGTTTGGAGTTTGGAGTTTGGAGTTTGGGCTTGGAGTTTGGGCTTGGAGTTTGGGCTCTGAGTTTGGGTTTGGAGTTTGGGTTTGGAGTTTGGGTTTGGAGTTTGGAGTTTGGAGTTTGGGCTCGGAGTTTGAGTTTGGAGTTTGGAGTTTGGGCTTGGAGTTTGGGTTTGGAGTTTGGGTTTGGAGTTTGGAGTTTGGGCTTGGAGTTTGGGTTTGGAGTTTGGGCTTGGAGTTTGGAGTTTGGGCTTGGAGTTTGGGCCTGGAGTTTGGGCTTGGAGTTTGGAGTTTGGAGTTTGGGCTTGGAGTTTGGGTTTGGAGTTTGGGTTTGGAGTTTGGGCTTGGAGTTTGGAGTTTGGGCTTGGAGTTTGGGCTTGGAGTTTGGGCCTGGAGTTTGGAGTTTGGAGTTTGGAGTTTGGAGTTTGGGGCTTGGAGTTTGGGCTTGGAGTTTGGGCTTGGCGTTTGGAGTTTGGGCTTGGAGTTTGGGCTTGGAGTTTGGGCTTGGAGTTTGGGCTTGGAGTTTGGGCTTGGAGTTTGGGCTTGGAGTTTGGGCTTGGAGTTTGGGCTTGGAGTTTGGAGTTTGGGCTTGGAGTTTGGGCTTGGAGTTTGGGCTTGGAGTTTGGGCTTGGAGTTTGGGCTTGGAGTTTGGGCTTGGTGCTTGGAGTTTCGGCTTGGTGCTTGGAGTTTGGGCTTGGAGTTTGGGCTTGGAGTTTGGAGTTTGGAGTTTGGGCTTGGTGCTTGGAGTTTGGGCTTGGAGTTTGGGCTTGGAGTTTGGGCTTGGAGTTTGGGCTTGGAGTTTGGGTTTGGAGTTTGGGCTTGGAGTTTGGGTTTGGAGTTTGGGCTTGGAGTTTGGGTTTGGAGTTTGGGCTTGGAGTTTGGGCTTGGAGTTTGGGCTTGGAGTTTGGGCTTGGAGTTTGGGCTTGGAGTTTGGGTTTGGAGTTTGGGCTTGGAGTTTGGGCTTGGAGTTTGGGCTTGGAGTTTGGGTTTGGAGTTTGGGTTTGGAGTTTGGGGCTTGGAGTTTGGGTTTGGAGTTTGGAGTTTGGGCTTGGAGCTTGGGTTTGGAGTTTGGGCTTGGAGTTTGGGCTTGGAGTTTGGGATTTGCAGTTTGGTCTCGCAGTTTGGTCTCGCAGTTTGGTCTCGCAGTTTGGGCTCGGAGTTTGGCCTCGGAGTTTTGCTTTGGAGTTTGGGATTTGCAGTTTGGGATCGCAGTTTGGGCTCCGAGTTTGGGTTTGGAGTTTGGAGTTTGGAGTTTGGAGTTTGAGTTTGGGCTTGAAGTTTGGGCTTGGAGTTGGGGCTTGGAGTTTGGTCTCGCAGTTTGGGCTCGGAGTTTGGGTTTGGAGTTTGGGCTCGGAGTTTGGGTTTGGAGTTTGGAGTTTGGAGTTTGGAGTTTGGAGTTTGGGCTTGGAGTTTGGGCTTGGAGTTTGGGCTTGGAGTTTGGGCTTGGAGTTTGGGCTTGGAGTTTTGGCTTGGAGTTTGAGCTTGGAGTTTGGGCTTGGAGATTGGGCTTGGAGTTTGGGCTTGGAGTTTGGGCTTGGAGTTTGGGCTTGGAGTTTGGGCTTGGAGTTTGGGCTTGGAGTTTGGGTTTGGAGTTTGGAATTTGGGCTTGGAGTTTGGGCTTGGAGTTTGGGCTTGGAGTTTGGTCTCGCAGTTTGGTCTCGCAGTTTGGTCTCGCAGTTTGGCCTCGGAGTTTTGCTTTGGAGTTTGGGATTTGCAGTTTGGGATCGCAGTTTGGGCTCCGAGTTTGGGTTTGGAGTTTGGAGTTTGGAGTTTGGAGTTTGGAGTTTGAGTTTGGGCTTGAAGTTTGGGCTTGAAGTTTGGGCTTGGAGTTGGGGCTTGGAGTTGGGGCTCGGAGTTTGGGTTTGGAGTTTGGGCTCGGAGTTTGGAGTTTGGAGTTTGGAGTTTGGGCTTCGAGTTTGGGCTTGGAGTTTGGGCTTGGAGTTTGGAGTTTGGAGTTTGCAGTTTGGGCTTGGAGTTTGGGCTTGGAGTTTGGGCTTGGAGTTTGGAGTTTGGGCTTGGAGTTTGGGCTTGGAGTTTGGAGTTTGGGCTTGGAGTTTGGGCTTGGTGCTTGGAGTTTCGGCTTGGTGCTTGGAGTTTGGGCTTGGAGTTTGGGCTTGGAGTTTGGAGTTTGGAGTTTGGGCTTGGTGCTTGGAGTTTGGGCTTGGAGTTTGGGCTTGGAGTTTGGGCTTGGAGTTTGGGTTTGGAGTTTGGGTTTGGAGTTTGGGCTTGGAGTTTGGGCTTGGAGTTTGGGCTTGGAGTTTGGGCTTGGAGTTTGGGCTTGGAGTTTGGGTTTGGAGTTTGGGTTTGGAGTTTGGGTTTTGGGCTTGGAGTTTGGAGTTTGGGCTTGGAGTTTGGAGTTTGGGCTTGGAGTTTGGAGTTTGGAGTTTGGAGTTTGGAGTTTGGAGTTTGGAGTTTGGAGTTTGGGCTTGGAGTTTGGGCTTGGAGTTTGGATTTGGAGTTTGGGCTTGGTGTTTGGAGTTTGGGCTTGGAGTTTGGAGTTTGGGGTTTGGGCTTGGAGTTTGGGCTTGGAGTTGGGGCTTGGAGTTGGGGCTTGGAGTTGGGGCTTGGAGTTGGGGCTTGGAGTTTGGGCTTGGAGTTTGGGCTTGGAGTTTGGGCTTGGAGTTTGGGTTTGGAGTTTGGGCTTGGAGTTTGGGCTTGGAGTTTGGGCTTGGAGTTTGGGCTTGGAGTTTGGGCTTGGAGTAACATTAGCAAATTTGCAGATGACACAAAGCTGGGTGGCAGTGTGTACTGTGAGGAGGATGCTATGAGAATGCAGGGTGACTTGGACAGGTTGGGGGAGTGGGTTGATGCATGGCAGATGAAGTTTAATGCGGATAAATGTGAGATTATCCACTTTGGTAGCATAAACAGGAAGGCAGATTACTATCTAAATGGCGTCAAGTTGGGAAAAAGGGAAGTACAACGGGATCTGGGGGTCCTTGTACATAAGTCTATGAAAGTAAGCATGCAGGTACAGCAGGCAGTGAAGAAAGCAAATGGCATGTTGGCCTTTATAACAAGAGGAATCAAACATTGGAGCAAGGAGGTCTTTCTGCAGTTTGGAGTTTGGGTTTGGAGTTTGGGCTTGGAGTTTGGGTTTGGTGTTTGGGCTTGGAGTTTGGAGTTTGGAGTTTGGAGTTTGGAGTTTGGGCTTGGAGTTTGGGCTTGGAGTTTGGAGTTTGGAGTTTGGAGTTTGGAGTTTGGGCTTGGAGTTTGGAGTTTGGGCTTGGAGTTTGGGCTTGGAGTTTGGGCTTGGAGTGTGGGCTTGGAGTTTGGGCTTGGAGTTTGGGCTTGGAGTTGGGGCTTGGTGTTTGGGCTTGGAGTTTGGGTTTGGAGTTTGGGTTTGGAGTTTGGATTTGGAGTTTGGGTTTGGAGTTTGGATTTGGAGTTTGGAGTTTGGGGTTTGGAGTTTGGGGTTTGGGCTTGGAGTTTGGGCTTGGAGTTTGGGCTTGGAGTTGGGGCTTGGAGTTGGGGCTTGGAGTTGGGGCTTGGAGTTGGGGCTTGGAGTTTGGGCTTGGAGTTGGGGCTTGGAGTTGGGGCTTGGAGTTTGGGGTTGGAGTTTGGGTTTGTGGTTTGGGCTTGGAGTTTGGGCTTGGAGTAACATTAGCAAATTTGCAGATGACACAAAGCTGGGTGGCAGTGTGTACTGTGAGGAGGATGCTATGAGAATGCTGGGTGACTTGGACAGGTTGGGGGAGTGGGTTGATGCATGGCAGATGAAGTTTAATGCGGATAAATGTGAGATTATCCACTTTGGTAGCATAAACAGGAAGGCAGATTACTATCTAAATGGCGTCAAGTTGGGAAAAAGGGAAGTACAACGGGATCTGGGGGTCCTTGTACATAAGTCTATGAAAGTAAGCATGCAGGTACAGCAGGCAGTGAAGAAAGCAAATGGCATGTTGGCCTTTATAACAAGAGGAATCAAACATTGGAGCAAGGAGGTCTTTCTGCAGTTGCATAGAGCCCTAGTGAGACCATACCTGGAGTATTGTGTGCAATTTTGGTCCCCTAATTTGAGGAAGGACATTCTTGCTATTGAGGGAGTGCAGCATAGGTTTACAAGGTTAATTCCCGGGATGGCAGGACTGTCATATGCTGAGAGAATGGAGCAGCTGGGCTTGTACACTCTGGAGTTTAGAAGGATGAGAGGGGCTCTCATTGAAACATATAAGATTGTTAAGGGCTTGGACACGCTAGAGGCAGGAAACATGTTCCCGATGTTGGGGGAGTCCAGAACCAGGTCAAGTTTAAGAATAAGGAGTAAGCCATTTAGAACGGAGACGAGGAAACACTTTTTCTCGCAGAGAGTGGCGAGTCTGTGGAATTCTCTGCCTCAGAGAGGGGTGGAGGCAGGTTCTCTGGATGCTTTCAAGAGAGAGCTAGATAGGGCTCTTAAAAATAGTGGAGTCAGGGGATATGGGGAGAAGGCAGAGACGGGGTACTGATTGAGGATGATCAGCCATGATCACATTGAATGGCGGTGCTGGCTCGAAGGGCCAAATGGTCTACTCCTGCACCTATTGTCTTTTGTCCTCAAATTAGGAGACCAAACTGCACGCAATACTCCAGGTGCGGTCTCACCAAGGCCCTGTACAACTGCAGTTGGACCTCCTTGCTCCTATATTCAAATCCTCTCGCTATGAAGGTCAATATGCCATTAGCTTTCTTCACTGCTGTACTGCTGTAGCCCTCTTGCTGTCAAGATCTCTATCTTGCTCTTCCTCTACAAACGTAAACGGTTTTCCTTAGTTAAAACTGTTGAGGGGTTGTAGGTTCTGAAGACATTTTCTTCTGTGACCCGGTAGACTATGTCAAAGTCTGGTTTATGTAACAAAAGGAGGTGTCATAATTGGCTTGAGACCTTTATGAAATGTTGCAAGTTGGATCCTGCTGCCTGCTGTGAACAGATACTTGGGGCAAACAAAGCCAAATTTATGTGGGTGTTTTGGAGGGGCATGTCTGACGATATCGAGAGGTGCTGTGAAAAACTGGGCACACGGCCGTCTCTGTTTGGGGAGCTTCTAGACAAGGTGGCAGTCAGGCGGTTGGTAGGTCCAGTATATCACCAGTGGGAGCCCCTTGTTTATCACTCGCTGTCACAAGTCCTTCGGCACATTGACACGTTGGGGTTCAACTGCCTCCTCACTGAATACATCGCCTTCATCCATCGGCCCAGTAACAAGAGGTACCTCGATTACTACCTCCAGTTCACAGAGATCTGTGTCAACACCATCCTGTACTGGCTGTTTGCCCGTAAAGCCAGCCCGCCACTAGTGCAGAAACTGCTGGAGAGAACCATCAGCTACCTGGGAGACAAGGACAGCTGTTTGTCACTAATCTGGAGGTAATTCACTGGACTATTTTGAGACATTTGAAAACACTCACCCAATCCAAACATCTGGGACTACCAACAGTGCCGTGTTCCCTCAGAACCACCCTGTAACAATTCAGTACAGCCCCTCTGGCAGTGTGTCACTCCCTCAGTACTGCGCCTCTGGCAGTGTATCACTCCCAGAGTACTGCCCTCTGGCAGTGTATCACTCCCAGAGTACTGTCCCTACTGGCAGTGTATCACTCCCTCAGTACTGCCCCTCTGGCAGTGTATCACTCCCTCAGTACTGCCCCTACTGGCAGTGTATCACTCCCTCAGAACTGCCCCTCTGGCAGTGTAGTTCTCCCAGAGTACTGCCCCTCTGGCAGTGTATCACTTCCTCAGTACTGCCCGTCTGGCAGTGTATCACTCCCTCAGTACTGCCCCTCTGGCAGTGTGTCACTCCCTCAGTACTGCCCATCTGGCAGTGTGTCACTCCCTCAGTACTGCCCCTCTGGCAGTGTACTGCCCCTCTGGCAGTGTATCACTCCCTCAGTGCTGCCCCTACTGGCAGTGTATCACTCCCTCAGTATAGCCCCTCTGGCAGTATAGTTCTCCCAGAGTACAGCCCCTCTGGCAGTGTATCACTTCCAGAGTACTGCCACTCTGGCAGTGTATCACTCCCAGAGTACTGCCCCTCCGGCAGTGTGTCACTCCCTCAGTACTGCCCCTCTGGAAGTGTAACACTCCCACAGTACTGCCCCTCTGGCAGTGTAGTTCTCCCTCAGTACTGCCCCTCTGGCAGTGTAACACTCCCACAGTTCTGCCCCTCCGGCAGTGTATCACTCCCTCAGTACTGCCCCTCTGGCAGTGTGTAATTTCCACAGTACTGCCCTTAAGTTCTTGCTAAGTATTGCCCAACCTTCTGTGCTTGCCCAGCGATGTGGCTTTAGCTGTTCAGTGCTTCTTTGACATAGCTCCTACACTCCCTCACCTTCCGCTTACAACTTTATGTTGAGCTCTCGAGGGTGGTGAAACAACCTTCGACCTGAGACAATCTATAACTGACCACACCCTTCATATCATTTGACAAAGGCTCTTTTGGCCATGCTTTAAATACTGATTCTATATCTTTTATTTAGTTTAGTTTGGAGAAACAGCGTGGAAACAGGCCCTTCGACCCACCGAGTTCCCGCCAGCCAGCAATCACCTGTACACTAGTTCTATCCTACACACTAGGGACAATTAACCTACACACCCCAACATCTTTGAGATGTGGCAGGAGACTGGAGCACCTGGAGAAAGTCCACGTGGTCACAGGGAAAACGTACAAAAATCATTACTGACAGCACTGTGAGGCAGCAACCCTACAGCTGCCCCACTGGGCCACCCGTGTGTTCCATTGATAACTTAGTCATTCATTCATTCCCACCCAACTGGAAACTTGATTGCCTAAATTCAAAGACTGAATGTTGGGAAATTGGAAATCTGTGTCCTGTAAAAAAGGGTTACACAAAAAGCTGGAGAAACTCAGCGGGTGCAGCAGCATCTAAGGAGCGAAGGAGATAGGTGACGTTTCGGGTCGAGTCCCTTCTTCAGACTGGTCAGAGATCAGGGAAACGAGAGATATAGACGGTGATGTGGAGAGATAAAGAACAATGAATGAAAGATATGCAAAAAAGAATCGATGATAAAGGAAACAGGCCGTTGTAAGCTGTTTGTAGTGTGAAAATGAGAAGCTAGTGCGACTTGGGTGGGGAAGAGATAGAGAGAGAAGGAATGCCAGGGCCCGAGGGCTGAGGGAGAGGTGGGAAGGGGAGGAGGCAGCCAGGGTTAACAGAATTGTAAAAAAGTGGCTGATCTGTCTTTTCTTTAAGAAAGAACTGCAGATGCTGAAAAATCGAAGATAGACAAAAATGCTGGTGAAACTCAGTGGGTGAGGCAGCATCTAAGGAGCGAAGGAATATGGGACATTTCAGGTCGAGATCCTTCTTCAGACTGATGTGGGGGTGGTGGGGACGGGAAGAGGAAAGGAAGAGGCGGATGGGAGAGCTGGGAAGGGGAGGGATAGGAGGGAGAGAGCAGGGACTACCTGAAACTGGAGGTCAATGTTCATACCGCTGGGGTGTAAACTACCCCAGCGAAATATGAGGTGCTGCTCCTTCAATTTGCGGTGGGACTCACTTTGGCCATGGAGGAGGTCCAGGACAGAAAGGTCGGATTCGGAATGGGAGGGGGAGTTGAAGAGCTGAGCCACCGGGAGATCAGGTTGGTTAATGCGGACTGTGTGGAGGTGTTGGGCGAAGCGATCGCCAAGCCTGCGCTTGGTCTCTCCGATGTAGAGCAGTTGACAACCTAGAGCAGCGGATGCAATAGATGAGGTTGGAGGAGGTGCAGGTGAACCTCTGCCGCACTTGGAACGACTGCTTGGGTCCTTGGATGGAGTCAGGGAGGGGGAAGTAAAGCGACAAGTGTAGCATTTCCTGTGGTTGCAAGGGAAAGTGCCAGGGGAGGGGGTGGTTTGGGTGGGAAGGGACGAATTGACCAGGAAGTTACGGAGGGAGAGGTCTCTGCGGAAAGACGAAAGGGGAGGAGATGGGAAGATGTGGCTTTTCTTGTGCTTCCGGCTGGGTCTTTCAGAATCCAAGAAATGTAAAGCAAATCTCACTCACCACCCAAAACACATGAAAGGTCCGAGCATGGGAGATTGGCTCTGCATTTTATTCCGATTCAAAGAAGGAGCTTTTTGATTAGACATGCAGCCAGTATCTTGCTGGGACTCAGCTCAGTGCAAGGCTCTGTGGTCATGTTGCTTCTGACCCACATGAAGAGTTTCTGCAAACAGCCAGCTATGTAGGTGTAGGAAAGAACTGCAGGTGCTGGTTTAAATTAAAAGTAGACTGAAGAAGGGTCTCGACCAAAAACATCACCCATTCCTTCTCTCCACAGACGATGCCTGTCCCGCTAAGTTACTCCAGCATTTGGTGTCTACCAGCTATGTAGGTTTGTGGGCAATTTCAATGTAACTCCTTCTCTCGCCCGCACTGTTTAAACTAAGAGCAAACCAATCGTCGCTCTTCCTGTCGCGTCTGTGCTAGTCCTTAAAGTGATCTCAATTAATATATGGGGCAGCACGATAGCGTAGCGGTAGACCTACTGCCTTACAGCACTAGAGACCTGGGTTTGATGCTGACTACCTACGGGTGCTTGTCTGTAGGGAGTTTGTACATTCTCCCCTTCACTGCGTAGGTTTCCACCAAGATATTCAGTTTCCTGCCACACTCCGAGGAACAGCATTTCATATTTTGCTTGGATAGCTTACAGCCCAGTGGTGTGAATATTGATTTCTCTAACTTCAAGTAACCCTGGCATTCCCTCTCTCTCTATCCCAAGTCGCACCAGCTTCTCGTTTTCACCCAACAAACGGCTAACAAGACTGGAGAAAAGGAATGGCTGACTTTTTGGGTCAAGACCCTTATTCAGTCTAAAGAAGGGTCTCAACCTGAAGCGTCACCCATTCCTTCTCTCCAGAAACATAGAAAATAGGCGCAGGAGTAGGCCATTTGGCCCTTCGAGCCAGCACCGTCATGCAATATGATCATGGCTGATCATCCAAAATCAGTGCCCCGTTTTTCTCCATATCCCTTGATTCCCTTAGCCCTCTTGCAAATCTAATTATCGCTTGAAAGATGCTGCCTGTCCCGCTGAGTTACTCCAGCATTGTGAAGAAGGGTTTTGGCCCGAAACGTTGCCTATTTCCTTCGCCCCATAGATGCTGCTGCACCCGCTGAGTTTCTCTAGCACTTTTGTCTACCTTACTCCAGCATTTTGTATCTATCTTCGGTTAAAACCAGTATCTGCAATTCGTTCCTACACAAACAGCTAACAATGGCTGTTTCCTTTATCCTTTATACATATCTTTAATTCATTGTTCTTTATCTCTCTACATCATCTATCTCTCTTGTTTCCCTTTTCCCTAACTATCAGAAGAAGGGTCTCGACCAGAAATATCACCCATTCTTTCTCACCACAGATGCCACCTGTCCTGCTGAGTTATTCCAGCTTTTTGTGTCTATCTCCAAAGACATACAGGTTTGTAGGTTAATTGGCTTGGTGTGAATGTAAAATTGTCCCTAATGTTTGTAGGGTAGTATTAATCTAGGGGGATCCCTGGTTTGCACGGACTTGTTGGGCCAAAGGGCCTGTTTCTGCACTGTATCTCTAAACTAAAACTAAAGCCTCACTCCCCTGATTTTTCCAATGGTCCTATTAATGATATCCTTCCAAGAAATTACAAACTTCCTCTCAAAAGTTCCAAATAAGTCTTCCTCTGTTGCCCCTTCTGGCAGCTCATTCCATATAATAATCAAATGTAAATTGAAAAATAACATTTCTTAACCAATTCTTTGTCACTTCTACTTGCCAATTCTACTTGTTCTATTTATGGTCTTTATGCATCGCATGAGATACCCCTTAAAGCCACCTATCCACCTCAGTACTGTGGGAATGCCACACAATGGAGGGGTGGTACTGAGGGAGAGCTTGCAATGTTGGAGGGCAGTATAAAGTGCTGCACTGTAGAAGGAGTAAGTAACAACAACACTTACAGACTTTAGATAGACACAAAATTCTGGAGCAACTCAGCGGGACAGGCAGCGTCTCTGGAGAGATGGAATGGGTGACGATTGGGGTCAAGGCACTTCTTCAGACAGACCGACAGTCTCGACCCAAAATGTCGTCCAATCCTTCTCTCCAGAGATACTGTGTGTCCCGCTGAGTTACTCCAGCATTTTGTGTCTATCTTCGGTGTAAAACCAGTTCCTTCCTACATGGAGGGACTTTACGCATGTAGGAAAAGAACCAGAAGTGCAAATGGGCGTAGTTCAGGAAGGGCATATGACTATGACTATTATGTGAAATAATTTTCAAATAACGGGAATTTGGAATGGGTATAAGGAATATAAGGGTATACCACCTAATAAGGAAATGGATATAAAGTTATCCTTTTACAGAGAATTGGATAAAACCTTTAGTGAGAAAAAAATGGAAGGGAAATGGGATGTCGGGAAGTGCACGAAATAGACTTAACCAGCAATATCCTGTGCTGCATCATTGCATGATTTGGGAGGCATTATATAAACGTGAGCTGTCACGACTTACTAGAAGGCCATGACTAAGGGAACAAAAACTCTGTACGATCAAATTAATCCCTCTTTTGAGTGTGGTTCAAATGATGTCAATAGGTATTGTGACTTTAAAAGAAAACCGACCACCATCATCACCATGTTGAATGGTCTGAAACAAAGCTATTTGTCTAGTTTTGTCCTCCCAGGGCTTTCACATTATAATAATATGCACCATTTTAAAATGATGAAATGAACATTATACCTTGGAGGTTACGTTTGATGTCTCATTTACTAAATAGGTTTCTGAATTCCTTGTTTGCATTTCAGAACCTTCTCACCAGTATACAATCCAAACCCACTGAGAGGTGTGACCCCTTTACAATATGTAGCTCAATGCAGGCAGTCGGGCATTCTGAAGATATTACTCCAGTATGGGATACTAGAGAGGGAGCACAGACCAATGTCCACAGTCCTCATCGTTCTCTTCTACCCACCTGTCACAAGGGGGAATGACCAAGAGTTCACAGAAACAATAGAGGAGGCAAAATTATGCCTCAGTTTATGCTTTAGAGTGATGTGTCGCATACATGTCGCAAAGATTAAGGTAGGTTTTCCAATTAGCTATGCAAGATAATCAGAGACATGTTTAGTGTATGAAGTTTTTTTTTAACCAATGCAACCACTGTTAAATCTGTGTATAAGAAAGAGCAGATGCTGGAAAAATCAAAGGTGGACAAAAATGCTGGAGAAACTCAGCGGGTGAGGCAGCATCTATGGAGCGAAGGAATAGGATGAAGAAGGGTCTCGACCCAAAACGTCACCTATTCCTTCGCTCCATAGATGCTGCCTCACCTGCTGAGTTTCTCCAGCAATTTTGTCTCCCTACTGTTAAATCTATTGTGCTTCAAAACTCCACCTTATTTTTATTCACTCTGGATGTTGCTGACAAGGCCTTTCTCTAGCTTCTCCTAAGAAGGTGGTGATTTCAGTTTGAGTTTCAGAGATACAACGTGAAAACAGGCTTTTTGGCCCACTGAGTCAACCATTGATCACCCTGTTCACTAGTTCTATCCTACACACTAGGGGCAACTTTACAGAAACCAATTAACCTACAAATCTGCACGTCTTTGGGATCATGTGATAGGAGCAGAATTAGGCCATTCGGCCCAACGTCTACTCCGCCATTCAGTCATGGCTGATCTATCTCTCATCCTAACCCTATTCTCCTGCTTTCACCCTATAACCTCCAACACCTGTACTAATCAAGAATCTATCTATCACTGCCTTCAATATATCCACTGTGGCAAAGAATTCCACAGATTCACCACCCTCTGACGAAAGAAATTCCGCCTCATCTCCTTCCTAAAAGAACGTCCCTCAGGCTATGATCTCTAGTCCTAGACTCTCCCACTAGTGGAAACATCCTCCCCACATCCACTCTATCCAATCCTTTCACTATTCTGTACGTTTCAATGAGGTCCCCCCTCATTCTTCTAAACTCCAGCGAGTACAGGCCCAGTGCTGTCAAACGTTCATCATTGGTTAACCCGCTTGTTCCTGGGATAATTCTTGTAAACCTGTTCTGGACCCTCTCCAGAGCCAGCACATCCTTCCTAAGATGTAGTACCCAAAATTGCTCACAATATTCCAAATGCGGCCTGACCAGCGCCTTATATAGCCTCAAATTCCTCCTTTAATACTGAGGCTATGACCTCTGGACCTACACTCACCCACTAGTGCAAACGTCCTCTCCACATCCACTCTATCAAAGTGTTCAGGCCTTTCCGCAGCAACTCAGGCATCAAAGCCCACACTTGCTCTCTTGCCAATTTTGAAAGAAGGGCCATGAATCCCTCGGTAATATAATTCCTGGAGGTTGTGTTTTACCTAGAAGTAATTGTCAGTACAATCTAACCTGAGTGAACAACTTTAATGCATGAGTGAAGCTTGGAAATCATGTGCAAGTGGACTAATTTAGAGGAGAGTCACCAAGTTGTTACCTGGGATGGGACACTTCAGTTACAGGAGAGAGTAAACAGGACATCTCTCAGTTCCCTGCAGCAAAGGAAGTTACAGAGGAAGAGATTTTGAGGGGATCTGAGCAGGCCCTTATTCACTCAGAGGGTAGTGTCATAGAGCCATAGACTCATACAGCATGGAAATAGGCCGTTCAGCCCAACTTGCCCACACCGACCAACATGTCCCATCAACACTAGTCCCACTTCTCTGCATTTGGTCCATATCCAGTTAGGTTTAGGGTTAATCCAGTTCAGTTCAATTTAGTTTATTGTCACGTGTACCGAAGTACAGTGAAACGCTTTTATTGGGAAGAAGGGTCTCGACCCGAAACGTCGCCTATCTCCTTCGCTCCTTAGATGCTGCTGCACCCGCTGAGTTTCTCCAGCTTTTTGTGAAACGCTTTTATTGTTTGCTATCCAGTCAGCAGAAAGGCAATAAATGATTACAATCGAGCCGTTTACAGTATACAGATACCTGATAGGGAAGGGGATTACATTTAGTGCAAGGTAATGTCAGCAAAGTCCAATCAAGGATAATCCAAGGGTCATCAAAGAGGTAGATAGTAGTTCAGCACTGCCCTCTGGTTGTGGTAGGATGATTCAGTTGCCTGATAACAGCTGGGAATAAACTGTCCCTGAATCAGGAGGTGTGCATTTTCACACTTCTATATCCTTTGCCTAGAGGGGGAGGGGAGAAGAGGGAGTGACCAGGGTGAGACTGGTCCTTGATGATGCTACTGGCCTTGCCGAGGCAGTGTGAGGTATAAATGGTGTAATTAGAAGGGAAGACTGAAGACTTCATCCGAAATGTCACCCATTCCTTCTCTCCAGAGATGCTGCCTGTCCTGCTGAGTTACTCCAGCTTTTTGTGTCTATCTTCAATAGAAGGGAGGTTGGTTTGTGTGATGGTCTGGGCTGCGTACACAATTGGCTGCAATTTCTTGCGGTCTTGGATGGAGCTGTTCCCAGACCAAGCTGCGATGCATCCCGATAAAATGCTTTCTATGGCGCATCTGTAGAAGTTGGTGATAATTGTAGGGGACATGCCGAACTTCCTAAGCCTTCGAAGTAGAGGTGTTGGTGTGCTTTCTTGGTCGTTGCTTCAATATGGGTGGTCCAGTAGAAGTTGTTGGTGATATTGACTCCAAGACCCACCTATAGATGTCCTATCCAAGTACCTGTCTAATTGCTTCTTAAATGTTGCGGTAGTCCTTGCCTTAACTACCTCCTCTGGCAGCTTGTTCCATACACCCACCAACTTTTGTGTGTAAAAGTTACCCCTCTGATTCCTATAAAATCTTTCCCCCTTCACCTTAAACCTATGCGCTCTGGTTCTCAAATCCCCCACTCTGGGCAGGAGACTCTGTGCGCCCATCCGATCTATTCCTTTCATGGTTTCATACACCTCTATAAGATCATCCCTCATCGTCCTGTGCTACAGGAAATAGTCCCAGCCTGCTCAACCTCTCCCTATAGCTCAAGTAGTGTACTTGGAACTTACTGCCTAACTGGTTGGAAGTAGCTAAGGAACATAGTTGCTGAATCATCTAAGATGTGTCTGCATGAGGATGTGAATCACCCAGGCATTGAATGCTATGGGCCAAGTGGCAGGAGATGGGATTAATATAGATGGATGCCCACTGGTTGGTGTGGCATGGTGGCTGAACAGTCTATTTGCATGCTGTAAGACTCTATGATTCTGATTTCTATGCCAGAAGGTTACAGGGAGTAATCTCATCAAAGTATTCACAGTGAGAAGCTTGAAAGACTATGTTAAGAGAAGCTGATAACTTTACAAAATAGACTGGGAACCGGAGGTCAAAGGTTTTAAATTTACATTTCAAGAATTAAGAGTAGCAATTTTTCAGAGTGCTCTTTTGATCTGAATTCCACTTAGTGGAATGCTGAAATCAGGTTGCTTATGAACTATTGAAGGCAATTGAAGGAGTAGGTGGAAGATTTATTTGCAGGGTAATGCAGGAGGGAAAGACGTGATCATGGATGGGGGATCAGCAATAAGACACCAATTAAAGGGCTTGCAGTGTGTATAATGACATGCCCATGAATATTGTCAAAACTAGTGAACATAAGGTAAAATCTACATGTTTACACACTGGAAAACATCACAACATGCTTTAAGGGAATGGCTATTGGATAAAAAGTGTTGACTGCAATTTGATATTTGGCTAAGCAACTAAATGGTCAAATTAAACAATAAGCTGAGAGACTTAGGAAAGAGTTTCAAGACACTTGGGCTTTGGCAGCTGAGTAATTTGCTGTCAAGTGAGTGGTGGGCAAAAGTTCAGGACTGGAAGGTAAAGAAAGAGAAAATGCTGGAGTAACTCAGTGGGTCAGGCAGTCTCCCTGGAGAACAGGCAGAGATGTGAAGAAGGGTCTGGACCCAAAACATCATCTATCGATGTTCTCCAGGGATGCTGCCTGACCTGCTAAATTACTCCAGCAGTTTGTGTCTTTCATTGGTAAACCAGCATCATCCGTTCATTGTTTCTGTTGGAACGTAAAGAACTGAAGTAGACAACTGAGACAAGGAGGGTTGCGGTTTGGTGGGATTTCAACACAAGAATTACAATTCTGCACTGCCTGATCACAATAGTGGAAAATGTACTTGAATTGTGGGTGTGACTGAGAAATAGACATCAGCATAATGCACTTGTTACTTCTGTTTTCAGGAACAAGTCAAAATCAGAGGGCAACCTCTCATTTCTAACTGGTTGGATTACATACCTGTGGGAAGATATCAAGAGCCTTGTGAGCTCGTACACCTCTGCAGAATGTCTATTAGAAGTTGTCTGCTAACCAACAGCCTGCTGCCCAGTGGAATATCCTCACTGTCGCTTCCCAAATCACTTCAGAATTACTTGAACTTGGAAAGATAACAATCTCCCTCCTCCCCACCCACCTCTCCCCTAGCTGCAGGCCTGTTTAACAGAATGGGAACAGGGACAACAGAGAGAGAAAGAAAACCCTAACCCTTCAGGAGAGAAAATCAGAACCGATTCATTATTACAGTGGGTGTTTTAACATCATGTTCTATCACTTCACAACATGTAATAAACTCAGAATTTGCAGCAATCTCGATAAAATAATTTTACTCCTTAAAAAAACAGTATTCAAGGTTTTCCACAGGAACTGCATTTACACACTTACAAATTTTAAATATTTTAAATAAATCCAACTTTTGATAAAACTGGCTCAAAATTGTCGCACATACCCTATGAGTAAGAATCGACCTCATTGGGCCACCCAATGTGCTGGAAGAGTGAACTAATAGTGGCATAAAGAGGGCAAGAGGCTGTGGCAGTGAATGAAAATAAACAAGTGTCCCATTCCTCAATCAATTAGATGACAGGGAGGGGGAAAAGAAGGAAATACTGGCATGGTTAAATTGATGAGGCAGGAAAGTAAATGGATTGAAGGTGAAAAATAGCAGAAAATAAAAAGAAGGCTTCAAAATCATAGAAAAATACAGGAGTGAAGATATTTAGAGGCACTGCAGAAATATAAATATTCCCTTTAAAAAGACTTATTCTGCAGTTATGATCCACCACTTAATTTTAATTTGTATTTAATGTCCAAATGCAAGTTTGTGGAACTGACAGGGAAGCTGAGGGTAATATATTGTCAACCACAGATTAACAATAATGGTCCAACTCTTGGTCATCACTAATTCACTGCACCTCCCATCTTGACTGCAAGTTGTTGGAAGATTAACTTTACAATGGCTTTATATTGTGGCAAAACCTGTGAAAACATTTTCTTTCAAAACAACAAAAACACTAACACGCTGTAAAATGTTCTTTAGTGGGAAGTATCTGTCTGTGGAGACTGCCTGGCTGTGACGCACTCTGCCTCATACCTTTTCTTGAGGCCTGTTAGATACATCCGCAAACGATCTGGGTCAAGGCAGGAGTTTCTTGCTGCCTGGATAAGTCTGGTGGCTAGATGATGCATGGCTCTCTGCTGTACAGACTCAGCTGTGTTTCTCTGTTTACGCTGTCAAATCAAATGAATAAGAATCAAGAAGATAGACACAAAATGCTGGAGTAACTCAGCGGGACTGGCAGCATCTTGGGAGAGAAGGAATGGTTGATGTTTTGGGTCGAGACCCTTCTTCAGGCTGAGTCAGGGCAGAGGGGGACATGGAGATATAGAAGGGAAAGGTGTGAAAACACAGATCAAAGGGGACGATGGTCAAGGAACATGTAGAATGGCTCATTGTTAGCTGAGGGGAAGGTGCCAAGGAGGCGTACAATCGGTAACATTTAATCAGGACAGTGAAACTAGTTGGTGAACTAGGGTGGGGGACCAGAGTGGTGTAGGTATGGCTGCTACCTCTCATCTTATAGAGGTACAGCACGGGAACAGGCCCTATGGCACACCTTGTCCATGCCTTTAAAAGATATGTCTTCGTTTTTTTTAGTTTAGAGATACAGTGCGGAAACAGGCCCTTAGGTCCAATGAGTCTGCACCGACCAGCGATCCCCATACATTAGCACTATCCTACACACACTTGAGTCAATTTACATTTATACCAAGCCAATTAACCTACACAACTGTATATCTTCAGAGTGTGGGAGGAAACCGAAGATCTTCCACCGCTGCACCATCGTGTCACCCTTTTTAAAGATACAGCTGGCAAACAGGCCCTTCGGTACTACCGATTCAACGCCGACCAGCCATCCCTGCACACTTACACTATCCTACACACACTAGGGCCAATTTTATATTATACCAAGCCAATTAACACTTTGGAGTGTGGGAGGAAACCGAAGATCTCGAAGAAATCCCACGCAGGTCACGGGGAGAAGGTACAAACTCCGTACAGACAACACCCGTAGTCAGGATCAACCTAGGTCTCTGGTGCTGTAAGTCAGCAACTCTACCGCTGCACCATCGTGCCACCAGTCTTTTGAAAGACAAATCAGTCTTTTGTGTCAGCTGTGCTCAGTGGGTAGTTCCAAGAGTCAGAAGATGATTGGAGACATTAATGATTCACGATCACATTCCTGAGGGAACGCAACACACATTCCATGAAGGGTTTAACAAGACCTTGCCTGCCCCCCTCAGGTGGCTATAAAATTACCCCAGGGCCACTGTTTGAGGAACAGCTTGTATACATCTTTCTCATATTTATGTACATCATCGGAGGCTATTTGGCCAATCGAGTCCATGCCTGCTCTCAGAGAAGTCTCTTCAGTGCGAGTTCTCCACCCTGTTATGTATTCTCATTTGCCCCAAAGCGCCTTTGCCTATGGTTTCCACTGACCCACATCAGGAACAATTTATAGTGGCCAATTAACTTTGTCTTTGAAATGTGGGAAGAAAGTCATAGAAACATAGAAACATACAAAAATAGGTGCAGGAGTAAGCCATTCGGCCCTTCGAGCCTGCACCGCCATTCAATATGATCATGGCTGATCATCCAACTCAGTATCCCGTACCTGCCTTCTCCCCATACCCCCTGATCCCTTTAGCCACAAGTGCCACACCTAACGCCCTCTTAAATATAGCCAATGAACTGGCCTCAACTACCTTCTGTGGCAGAGAATTCCAGAGACTCACCACTCTCTGTGTAAAGAATGTTTTCCTCATCTCGGTCCTAAAGGAATTCCCCCTTATCCTTAGACTGTGACCCCTTGTTCTGGACTCCCCCAACATCGGGAACAATCTTCCAGCATCTAGCTTGTCCAACCCCTTAAGAATTTTGTAAGTTTCTATAAGATCCCCCCTCAATCTTCTAAATTCCAGCAAGTACAAGCCGAGTCTATCCAATCTTTCCTCATATGAAAGTCCTGACATCCCAGGAAAGACAATGTGGAGACTTGACACTGATGGCTATGGAGGTCTAAACTGGAATGGGTCACCAGATAGGAACAGTTTAGCGGGATGTGGACAAAATGCTTAGATCAGCATGGACGCGTTGTGCCGTTGGGCCTATTACTGTTCTGCATGTCTCTATGAGATGAGAGGCAGCAGCCAAACACACTCCACCACTGTGCTGCTGTATGATGTTTATGAATCCTCCATAAAGCCTGTCCTTCAATCAACAATATGAAACAAGATTGCATGCTCTAATGTTGGAAATGTGTATGCTCACAATTGGTAGTCTCCCTATAACCTGGGGATGCCACCTCTCTGGAGTAGCCTGCAACCTCTTGGCTTTACTTCTTGCAAGAGCAGCTAGGAGAAAATGTATTGGTTTATTATTGTCAGGCCTACCAAGAAACAATGTGAACACTTTATTTGAGTTGGTTGAACAAACTTCAGAGTTGTGAAGATCTGCTCTCCACCTGCTAGTCGAGATATTTGGTCAAATAACAAAGAGCCTGTTCACGTACGCTTGGGTTGGGAAGGCTGTGTGAGTATGAGATATCAGGTAGGAGTTTTGGGGCAGGCGCTGCGAGATGATCCTGCCCTGCAAACAATGGCGAGGATAGAGGGAGGGTGGTCGGCAATGAAGAAATGGACTTTAAACTTTCAGGGACACAAACAACCAGTAACCCTTACCACCAGTGTGGGTAGCCCTAAAACCTTCTTTGACAAGACTGACAGTATTGCAGGGATTGCTACATGTCATTTTGCTGCTGCAACACCCTCCACCAAGCAACAATCGTTGGGCTGTAAGCTGGATTTTAGATACTTACCCATATTTGTTTGGTGATGTGGGATGCAATATCCTTAGCATCAAGGACTATTGATGGGGGAAGTGAGGAAACCTCAGCAGCTTTCAAACCTTGTGTAAAAGATATCAAAAAGACATGTCACTGAGATTTTATATAGCAGCCAAACATACTCCACCAATGGGCCTTATCCACCACCTAATGTCACATAAGGCTCATGGGACGATGAATAGAACTAAGATAATGCCATCAATAGTTGACCCTTATACTCAATGCCCCAACCGATGAAGGCAAGCATGCCATAACCCGACTATCTACGTGTTGCCACTTTCAGGGAGCTACAGACTTGGACTCCAAGACCACTGCTGTCTCCTGACATGCCAAAAAGTCTCCCAACATCCATAAGGCATAAGCAGTGTGATATTTAGATGGAATGAAGGTCAAGATGACCTATATTTTTATTTATATTTTACTTTATTTTATATTTAAAATAGGTGCAGGAGTAGGCCATTCGGCCCTTCGAGCCTGCACCGCCATTCAATATGATCATAGCCTCAAGAATGCTGCGCAGGCTTTACAGCGCCTGATGGACACCGTGGTGCGCGGGCTCAACTCCCTGTTTGTCTACTTGGACGACATCCTCGTGGCAAGTGCTCGTGTGAGGAACACTGCGCCCACCTGCGTCTACTCTTCCTGCGCCTCAGTGACCATGGCCTCGAAATTAACCCTGGCAAGTGCCAATTCGGCATTCGGACCATCATCTTCCTGGGGCATCGTGTGACACGGCATGGAGCAGTGCCTCTTCCGGACAGGGTTGGGGCAATCCGCCAGTTCCCGCGGCCTGCTACGACACGTGGCCTCCGGGAGTTCGTAGGGATGGTCACATTTTACCACCGATTCGTTCCTGCGGCGGCCGAATTTTTGCGGCCGCTTTTTCAGTTGCCGACAGAGGGATGCTGTCTCAATGGCGGCATTTGAAGGGGCGAAGGAGGCCTTGGCTCGGGCGACTATGCTCGTGCATCCGTCTGCCGACGCCCCCACAGCCCTTGCCGTGGATGCCTCGGACTCTGCGGTCGGCGGCATTTTGGAACAGTCTGTTAACGGCAGTTGGCGACCTCTCGCCTTCTTTAGCTGGCACCTGAGGGGTGCAGAGCAACGCTACAGCGCTTTCGACCGGGAGTTGCTCGCCTTACACCTCGCAGTGCGCACTTCCGGTATTTCCTCGAGGGCCGTTCCTTCGTAGCCTTCACGGACCACAAGCCCCTCACATTTGCGTTTGCAAAGGTTTCAGATCCTTGGTCCGCCCGTCAGCAGCGCCAGCTGGCGGCTATATCGGAGTATACAACGGACATCTGGCACATCGCTGGGAAATGCAACCTCGTGGCAGATGTCCCGTCCGGCAATTGCAGCCGTGCTTAACCCGGACTCGGGGATAGATTACTCCGACTTGGCGGTGGCCCAGCTGGCGGACGATGAGATGCCGGCGTACCGCACCGCGATCTCTGGCCTGGTGCTTGAGGACGTGTCGTTGGGTTCCTCGGGTTCCATCCTCTGTGACGTATCCACGAGTCAGCCGAGGCCTATCCTTCCGGTGGCCTGGCACCGTCGGGTGTTTGAGGTGATCCATGGGCTGGCCACCCATCCATCCGGGCCACGGTCAGGACAACGACCCTAAACATACAGCCAGAGCTACAATGGAATGGTTTAGATCAAAGCAAATTCATGTGTTAGAATGGCCCAGTCAAAGTCCAGACCTAAATCCAATTGAGAATCTCTGGCAAGACTTGAAAATTGCTGTTCACAGACGCTCTCCATCCAATCTGACTGAGCTTGAGCTATTTTGCAAAGAAAAATGGGCAAAAATTTCAGTCTCTAGATTGCAAAGCTGATAGAGACATACCCCAAAAGACTTGCAGCTGTACTTGCAGCGAAAGGTGGTTTTACAAAGTATTGACTCAGGGGGGCTGAATACTTTTGCACGTCACACTTTTCAGTTCTATATTTGTAAAAAAATTTGAAAACCATGTATAATTTCCCTTCCACTTCACAACTATGCGCCACTTTATGTTGGTCTATCACATAAAATCCCAATAAAATACATTTACGTTTGTGGTTGTAACGTGACAAAATGTGGAAAAGTTCAAGGGGTATGAATACTTTTGCAAGCCACTGTAGGTTTAAGGTGAGGGGGGGAAAGATTTAATAGGAATCTGAGAGGTAACTTTTCCACACATGGGGTGGTGGGTGTATGGAACAAGCTGCCAGAGGAGGTATCTGAGGCAGGGACTATCCCGACGGGTACATGGATAGGACAGCTTTGGAGGGTTATGGGCAATATGCAGGCAGTAGAACCAGTGCAGCTGGGACATGTTGGACAAGTTGGGCCGAGGGGCCTGTTTCCACATTGTATCGCTCTATGACTGAACAACCTTTATTCAGCTTGCATTTTTGCCATATTTTTGATGGGGAGGGGTATTAAATGGGCAAGATGGGCTTGACGTGCATGTCAACTATTGTCACATTGCAAAGATTGTAAGTTGCCTTGTCCTGGCACAGTTAGTGTGAAGGGGTGAATAGTTTTCTCCAGTCCCTAATACTTGCTATCCAAAACATAACTTACCATAGTTCTTCTCCTGGGTGCAACCTTTAGAGAGAACGTATGTGTAAATGATTTTATTGTAGCTCCCAGTGTTGCTTCGGTTGTGTTGAACCTCAAAATGGTTGTTTTCTACGTTGGGATACAAAGCATCCAGCTGACAGATCTCCAGGAAGTGAGTGGCAAAAAGCGTGAATGCCTGAATGTAAGCAAAGCAGTTTGTCGAAAATGACCAAACACAAGACAAATCTTCCCAAACAAAGAGACTAGTAAAGAGATGGAGATTCTCTCTCTTTTAGTGGTCAGCTATTATCAGGTCTACGAACTACACTGTTTGTGGGAGTTTACCAGCTACATACTGTATTAGTTAGCATGTTACTCCTTGTCTTTCTGTTTTCTAGAAAGAAGCCACAATCTAGATAGACCCGAAACGACACCCACTCCTCTCTCCAGAGATGCTGCCTGTCCCGCTGAGTTGCTCCAGCATTTTGTGTCTACCACCAATTTAAACCAGCATCTACAGTTCTTTCCGCCACAATCTAGGTGGTCTTTCCTGATGTTCAATAACTCAGTTCTGACGGAATCATTTTCATACCTCCTCCGTTTATTTTACCTACTTTTTACACCACTAATGAAACTCAAATTGTTCCAAGACTCCTTATGGAGGACAGTGCATTTGGAACCATTTCACTTCAGCACAGATTTAACAAAGAGCGGTCCAGAAATAACAGGGGGCTTCAGCAATAAGTGATTCAATGTAGAATCAGACACGGTGGGGATGGGGTTTTTGCAGTTTCTTCACTTGCAGCAATTCAAAATAATAAAGGGAAACAAGCCATCCTTGTTATTAATGTCTGTTCCACATATTCCTAAAATAATTATTAATAGCAGGTTTTCTGATAAGATATAAGGCCATTATCTCACGTGATAAGAGCAGAATTAGGCCATTCGGCCCATCAAGTCTACTGTGCCATTCAATCATGGTTGATCTATCTCTCACTTCTAACCCTTCTCCTGCGTTCTACCCATAACCCCTGACAATCGAACTAATCAATAAACTATCTCTCTCTATCTTAAAAACGCACAGCCTTCTGTGGTGAAATATTACACAGATTCACCACACTCTGACTAAAGAAATTCCTCCTCATCTTCCCAAAGCAACATCCTTTAATTACAAGGCTATGACCTCTGGTCCTAGACTCTCCAACCAGTGGAAACATCGTCTCCACAACCACTCTATCTATGCCATTAACTATTCGGTACGTTTCATGAGGTCCCTCCTCATTCTTCTAAACTCCAGCGAGGACAGGCCCAGTGCTGACAAACGCTCATCATATGTTAACCCACTAATTCCTGGGATCATTCTTGTAAACCTCCTCTGGGCCCTCTCCAAAGCCAGTACATCCTTCCTCAGATATGGTGCCCAAAATTGCTCACCATATTCCAAATGCAGCCTGACCAGCGCCTTATAGAGCCTCAGCATTACATCCCTGTTTTTGTATTCTAGCCCTCTTGAAATAAATGCTAGCATTGTGTTTGCCTTCTTTACTACCGATTCAACTTATTTGAAGAAGAGCTGATTTGAGAAAGAGATTTAAGGCATAGAAGTAGAGGCTATGCCAGAGCACCCATCAGATATTCCATACCTCCGCACCCTCTCACTCTTACTGTATATATCCATTTTAAGTCAAAAATATGAATATTTATTTCTCATCCCAAAATCCTAGTTTATTAGCTTAAAGGGCCTGCCCCACTTACGTGTCCTAGGCACGCAAATTACACGATCTCGTGGTCGCGTTGAGCCGCGACCGTCCCGTGAAGGTCGCGAGCGATTTCATGCGTACGCACAGCCTTCTGGAGAGCGTGACATCATTTGAAGATGGATACAAAATGCAGGAGTAACTCAGTGGGATCGGCAGCATCTCTGGAGAGAAGGAATGGGTGATGTTTCGTGTCGAGACTCTTCTTCAGTCTGAAAAGAAGGGTCTTGACCCGAAACGTCACCCATTCCTTCTCCCCAGAGATGCTGCTGATCCCACTGAGTACTCCAGCATTTTGTGTCCATCTTCAATTTTCTTGGCCCCGCTCTGGGAGTAGAAGTGGGGTTGGATCGCTTGCCTGCTTCTGCTGATGTTGGAGGTGAGACGTTGAGCCGTGCCAGGGTCTTGGGCCTGTCTCACTTTGGCCGTCAGTTACGCGACAGGCTGGTGGCGTGCGAAGATTTTGTTCGCTACAAATTTTTCAGAGCCCCGCGCAATACTGCGCACAACTACATCCCCCTCCGTGCTTCTCAGTGGGACCGGCCCCACGCGGCCACATGATGCCCATGCGCCTCAACGCAACCACAAGGTCGTGTAATTTGCGCGCCAAGGACACGTAAGTGGGACGGGCCCTTAAAACATTAAAATGATCAAAGACTTCACCTTGAAACTGAGCAGGAATTCACAAATTGCATGGCAAACACCAATTCCTTCCTCTGTACTAGTTCCTCTACCCAATTCATCGATGATAATCAAAGATTTATCAGTAACATTGTGCATTATGTATGTAATCTGCAGGGAGAGAAGGAGATAAACAAAGATTCTTTAATTAATCATCAGACAATCCAAATCTGTACACTGACAATGACAATTAAAATTGAATCTGAATCTCTGAATCTGAATCTTACTTGCTGCCTGACAGAATCCTAAATTGTGTAAAATAAATATGCAGATCCACGTTTGACAGTAAGCCTGTCAATCACAGGGTTAAGAATGGTGGGCTCAGTCAACCACAGGGCTACGGCCACTCTTGCTTCAAAGTAGTTCACAGTTAACCCTGTAGCTCATCATGCTTCTATCAAACTTTCCATTGCTCTTCATCTCTCATCATCATCAGAACCACCTGTTCCTTTCTCCCTCGTGCTTATTACAATTCCCTTTTTTCTAGATTAATTCACATTCAGCGGGAATCACTACTAGCTACCATTTCCTCAGAGACCACACCTGTGGTGTTCTGCTCCAAAGGAATCAAATACATTGAGTGGGCTTCAATTTGGTGGAAATAATTAGATTATTCAAAGCTCAACAAAAGCTGTTTGGTTAAAATAAAAAATAAAAAGTATCCACATCATTAACACTTCAGGATAACTGAAAGCACTGTTGTCAATATAACATTTCTGAAATCCACGCTCTCTTATAGATATGAAATGTGGCAGCCCATTACAAACAGCACGTCCCACATGGTGTGATAGTGACTGACTGATCTGTTTTTAATGACAGACACAGTGTACTCGGGTAACATCTTTGGAGCAAATGGATGGGTGACGTTTGGGGTCGGGACCCTACTTCAGACTGGGGCTAGGGGGGTGGGGGAGGCGAAGAGCTAGAGACTGGAAAAGACCAGGACCATTTCCTAGTTGGTCCATTGTTGGCTAGGGAAGGCGTGATGTCGAGAAACAATGTGGAGAGCCGTGGAACAGGCAAAACAACCAGGAGGAGGAAGGGGGGCAAGGAGGGAGAGGGGAAGTGTAGATCAATCACTAATGCTGAGTAGATCCATGTCTGGTTTTGCTATTGCAGACCCGATCCGTAATCCATGTCGGGTTTCCACTGTGCCATCCTGTTGAATGTAAGCAACCATACTTTCAGTTTTAAGCTACTTTGAGCCTACAGTATCTGTTGCTATGGTCTCTGTATGTATTCTTATTAAATTACTTATTATAAAGATTCCTAGATTCTCTCCTGTGGGGAGATTACTGAAGGTGAAATGTAGCACTCTAGCTAGAAAGATGGTGTACAGTGTTGGGACAATAACTCAGGCTTGTTTGGCACTGGTTTCACTGCTATTGATCTGTTGTAGACCAGCTGGGTGGAATCATGGATTTCCTGCATTAATGTGCAAATATAACATGGTGACAAATTTCAACTTGAAGAGAGTAGAATACACTACCTCCCATGATGGGGTGTGGTTGAACAATTTGAATTTGAATTTAAATTTTATTTAAACAGGGACAATGCATATTGATGAACATTTACATGTAAATATGCAAGACTATAGCCAATAGCTAACTTCCATCTTTAGTTCCTTTGGCAGCAAAAAGAAACAATTATACAAGACACACAACCAACTCAATTCACACAGACATCCATCACAGTGAGTCTCCTCCTCACTGTGATGGAAGGCAAAGTCTTGTCTCTCCCCTGCTCTCCATCCTCTCCCGATGTTAAAGCCCTCGGCGGGCGATGGTAAGTCCCGTGGCCACTAAGGCCGCGCCGGCAATGTAAGGCCCTGCTCCGGGTCTTAATGTTGGAGCCCCTGGCGGGCGATGGTAAGTCCCGTGGCCTCTAAGGCCGCGCAGGCGATGTAAGGCCCTGCTCGGGGTCTTAATGTTGGAGCCCCCGGCGGGCGATGGTAAGTCCCGTGGCCTCTAAGGCCGCGCAGGCGATGTAAGGCCCTGCTCCGGGTCTTAATTTTGGAGCCCCCGGTAGACGATGGCAAGCCCCGTGGCCTCTAAGGCCGCTCCGGCGATGTAAGGCCCTGCTCGGGGTCTTAATGTTGGAGCCCCCGGCGGGCGATGGTAAGTCCCGTGGCCTCTAAGGCCGCGTAGGCGATGTAAGGCCCTGCTCGGGGTCTTAATGTTGGAGCCCCCGGTAGACGATGGCAAGTCCCGTGGCCTCTAAGGCCGCGTAGGCGATGTAAGGCCCTGCTCGGGGTCTTAATGTTGGAGCCCCTGGCGGGCGATGGTAAGTCCCGTGGCCTCTAAGGCCGCGTAGGCGATGTAAGGCCCTGCTCGGGGTCTTAATGTTGGAGCCCCTGGCGGGCGATGGTAAGTCCCGTGGCCTCTAAGGCCGCGCAGGCGGTGTAAGGCACTGCTCGGTGTCTTAATGTTGGAGCCCCCGGCGGGCGATGGTAAGTCTCGCGGCCGTTAAAACCATACCGGGCGATGTCAGGCCCCATTCTGGGTCTTGATGTTAGAGCCCCCGGTAGATGATGGCAAGTCCCGCGGCCGTTAAAGCCGCGCGGGGCGATATCAGACCCCGCTCCGGGTCATTTCCAACCCTGCAACTCGGGCAGGAGAAGCTGCCGCTGCGGGAGCTCCGAAAAGTGGTTTCACACCAGGGACCGGCAAGCTCCCGATGTCACCGTCCACAGGCCTGCAGCTGGAGCCTCCAAAGCCTCGAAGTCTGGTCGCAGCCGCGTGCCACCACAGCTCCCCATGCTCCGAGGCCGACAGCCCCACGATGGTAAGAACATGAATAATGGTCTGCAGTGCTCAATACATTTCTCCTGAAGTTGTTATGCAATTTAAACACATCCAAAGTGCCTCTAACATGAATGAAAATCAAAGGGATCAGCCATTGAATGCTAATAGCTGGTAGTTGAGGAAGGCCCTGGCAATGATTTTCCCCTATTGTAGAAGGCAAGGCTTGCCCTACATAGTCCAATGTCCCCAATGAGGTAGAGATGAATTGAACAGTGCTATAACATATGGAACCATAAGGTAAAATGTCCTAACATTTCTAGAGGATCCTAACACTTTCTTCAATAAATGTTAAGTTTCATAATGAAAACATTTTGGTTTTCTATTAGTCATGGATTCATACGGCATAGAAACAGGCCCTTCGGCCTAACTTGTCCTTGCCAACTAAGGTGCTCCATCGAGACAAATCCCACCTGCCCAAGTTTGGCCCACTAAACCTTTCCCATCCATGTACCTGTCCAAATGTCTTTTAAATGTTGTCATAGTTCCTGCCCCAACTACCTCCTCTGGCAGCTCATTCTATATACCCACCAATCTAAAATAAAACTGCACCTCTTTCATCTCCTTCATAAAAGTTGATGAGTTGGTTTCAATGTCGTCGTCTACACCTATTCTGGTAAAGATCTGGTCAGCTATTCGGAATGAGGCATATTCAGCTGGAACAAAGGAACCTAGAGGAGGAATAACAACAATCTTTATCAATGGCACCAAAATCTCTACATACCTCCGAATATAAATAATCTGCACTATTCCATTTAAATTACAAACTACTTCCAGTTGTATGTCAGTTGCATGGAATGAAAACCATTTTGCCCCACTGATCCAGGCCAGCTACAAATGAGCCCCCTCCCACTCATCTTCATCTCACCTTATAATCATATTCTCTATTTCTCTCCCCAGTGGTACATTGGTTGAGTTCATGGATTAACAATCGCATGGCCTTGATTAAAACCCCTGAGACTTTCAAAAATGTCACCATCCCAGTGATGTCTATATTCCCCAAAAAATGTTTTCCAACTTCCCTTTAAATGCATCAATGTCACAATTGCTCCCGCCTAGTTCTATATTCTCAATGCCGTTTGGTGAAGAGGCTGTTCGTTTATTTATTTGTGTCCATGTCCATGTGGACCCTCGTAGATTGATTAGTGACCATGTTATATTTATGACCCTCAGTCCCTGCTTAATCCAATGAGTATAAGCAAGTTTACCACATCAAAACCTTTTATTATTTTAAAGGTATCAACTAGACATCCAGCTTCTCTTTTCTGGAGATATTTGTGCCTGGAACATTCCAGGTACCTGTCTGAAATTTCATTGCCATCTACTGCAGAACAAAGGCAATCAGAGAGCAGAATAGGATCTGACAACAAAGTCATCACAGCATGTGTTTTAACACTTGCTAACAATACTTTTGCAAAATGATGTTGAGCAATGTATTGAGGAAGCAAGATAAATTATTATAATTAAAGGTTTAGGTTTGAAGTTAAGAATTTTGTATCCTGTAAATTTTTTAATCATCAGTTCTGCATTTGAGTGACAACCCCTTCCAGTCATATACTGAGGTGCTCAATTGTACAAGTCAATGCAAAACCACAGGATAAATAACTTGTCAGTAAAGATCAATAATGTCTCCATGCTGCTGTGCATTTCATTAAATTCTTCTGTCGTCACATCCCTCAGATTAAGTATTTTAGAAGTGTAAATCAAGATGGGATGGTGTGACAAAGAGTGGACAGATATGTGAATCTAGCATGTAGCCTGGAAACAGGCCCTTTGGCCCAACTCCTCCAGGCCGACCAAAGTGTCTTCCTCAAGTGGTTCCATTTACCCACATTTGGCCCATATCCCTCCAAACCTTTCCTAAACACAAACCCATTCAATTGTCTTTTAAATGTTATTGTACCTGCCTCTACTACGAACTTTGGCAGCTCTTTTCATATACTGACCATCCTCAGTGTTAAAACCTGCCTCTCTGCTCCCTTATAAATCTTTCCTCTCTCACCTTGTGTCATTTTGCCTCTCAAGATTTTATAAATCTGTTTACAGCCTCACTCTTTTGTTCCATGGAAAGCAATCCCAGCCTATCCAGCCTCTCCTTGTAACTGCAGCCCTCAAATCCTGGCAACATTCTTGTACTCTCTCAATCTTTCCTGCACTCTCTCCAGCTTAACGGCACCATACATAGAGAATGGCGATCAAAACTGCACACAATATTCTAGGTGCAACACCTTGTACAGTTGTAATGTTACATCCCATTCTTGACTCAATGCCCTCTCCGATGAAGGTAAGTGTGCCAAATGCCCCTTCACTGCCGTGTCTACCTGTGACACCACTTTCACCTCCTCCACTGCCAGCGAGTTCCAGATATCAACTACTCTCTGGAGAAAAAAAGTCCCTTCCGTTTCCTTTTCAAACTCCTTCACCTCAACCCATAATTCTCTTGTTTTTTGCACCTCTACCTGACTACCTACCCTATCTATGTCTCTCATTGTTTTATATCTCTTTCAGGTCACCCCTCATCCTCCTCTGCTTCAGGGAAAACAAACCCAGCCTGTCCAATCTCTCCCCACAACTAAAGTCGTCCAACTAGACACGTGGCGGTGAAAATTTTCTTCGGTGCAATCATAACCTGTCATATTTTGGACAGCAGAATGAATAACAACTTACATGGAGGTTGCCTGGATCACGAGACAGAGATTTATTACCCAACATTCCCTGCTTATATTGAACACCAACTCATTAACACATACGTGAATATGTATGAATACATTACACCGCTTTCCTTTTTTTAAAGTAATAAATCTAAGTACTCAGTTACCATTTGATTGTTGTGATACTTGATTTAAACCAATATTTATGAAATCTTAAATGATAAACATAATATATTTATTTTACATATCTACACATTTTCGATTTTCTTATACAGTGAGTTACTTAACTTACAAACCTAATCTGACTGCTGGTTTACGGGTCCTGCCTGATCATCTAACAGTAACAGGGGTAACAGGTTTCGGTGTTGACTCAACTGTAGGCTTGTTTGGCTCTGTTTTAGTACCCTGACTTTGACCAGAGGAATCCGTTTCTTTGTCTGTACTAACTGAACTTTGTGTTTCAATCACAGTGGTCTCTTCCAACTCACTTTCAGATAAAAACTCAGGGATTAGGACTTCATGCTCAGTTTTTGGTTCATCTATGGCTGGAATCATTTGATCAACGTGAATACTTTTGATCCTATCTAATAATAATAACTTTTATTGTCATTACACATAAGTGCAACGAGATTTGGTTTGCAATTTCCATCCGATGTCATCTGACTAATAAAATTTAGGTTTAGATCCCCCGAGAACAAGGTTTGTAAAAAGAACATTAGAACAGTAAAACAGTCAAAACAGACTAAAGTGCAGATGTGTCTGTGCGACGTGACCATCCGAGGGAGACAGTCCATGGGGGTGGAGGGGGGGGCACTCAGCAGGGCCGGTTCAGAGCCGCTATAGCTCTGGGAATGAAGCTGTTCCTGAGTCTGGAGGTGCGGGCATAGAAGGCCTTGTAACGTCTGCCGGAAGGGAGTAGTTCGAACAGTCCATTACAAGGGTGAGAGGAGTCTTTATGGATGCTGACAGCCTTCCTGAGGCACCAGGATCTCTAACTTCAACTTAGTATCTTTTTGTTCCACACTCTTCCACTATTTTCCCAACATCCCATTTGTCTCAACTGGACTTGTTGGGAGGATTGAGAACACGAACCTGCTCATCTGGCTTGAAGTACCTCTCCTTTTTGTGGAAGCCAAAATGGCGTTTTGACTTAACTGTTTTTGCTCAACGCTCAAGGCCAAATTGGGTTGAACCAAAGATACTAGCTCCTCTTAGTCATATTCTTAGCCTTCTATTCATCAACAGTTCTGCAGGTGAGTAACGTGTTGTGTGTTGCGTGGTTCTGTATTTCAGCAAGAAACTAGCCAAACGATGTTTCATGCTGAGCTTTGAACTACCCTGCAAAACCTGTTTCTTGAGAGTATCTTTGACAACTCTAACAGACCTTTCCGCCATCCCATTGGAGGCTGGATGGTATGGGGGAACAAGTGTGTATTTTACACCATTCCGCTGCATCAACTCTTTGAACCGTTCTGAACGAAACTGAGGAGCGTTATCAGAAACAAGTTCTTCCGGTAAACCATGGCGTGCAAAAATGGATTTCAACTCACCTATGGTATGCTCAGTAGTAGTGCTTGACCCCATATGATTAACCTCAATCCATTTGGAATGACTCTACTAGCACCAGAAAGTGATCATTACCCTTTACATAAAAATCTACATGAACTCTCTGAAAAGGTCTACATGGCCATGACCAGGGTTGCAGTGGTGTTTTTGGTGGTTTACTCTGGCAATGTTGGCAGACGCTACATTTGCTCACCAGTGACTCGATGTCACTGTCAATACTAGGCCCATACACAAAACCTCTGGCAATTGACTTCATGCTTATTATGCCAGGATGTTCGGCATGAAGTTCATTCATAATTTTGTTTCTCAAAGACTCTGGTACAACCACTCTGTAACCCCACTTAATGCATCCCTGCTCACATGATCATTCATGGCATCGATTATGGAAAGGCTTCAGCTCTGAGTTCAGAACTGAGTTCAATCCACGATCTATTTCAGTCCAACCGTTCAACGTCTGTTCATAGACCCACTTCAGCACATTGTCTTTCTCTGTTTCTGCTACAATTTCTGTAGCAGTCACTGGAAAGTCTTCATCTACAACTTGCAGTGTGTAGATTGAGTTCTCACTTCCCACGTCAGAGTTCTCATGGGGCAACCGGACAACGAGCTTCTGTACTCAACCTTGTGGTCATGCTGGGACAGCAACATTGCCCAGCGCTGCATCCTTGATGCCGCCATAGAAGGTATAGCTGACTTGGGACCAAGTATCACTAATAGTGGCTTGTGATCAGTCACTAGCGTGAATGGTCTGCCAAGAAGAAACTGATGGAATGTCTTGATTCCGAACATGATGCCGAGTGCTTCCTTTTCTATCTGTGCATAATTGCGTTCACTCGGTGATAGGGTGCGGGATGTAAAAGCAATAGGCTTTTCCTGTCCGTCATTCATTACGTGGGAGATCAGTGCACCTATACCATAACTTGAAGTATCACAAGCAAGTTTCATCTCGCATGTCGTATCGTAGTGAACAAGGAGTTTGTCACTTGTCAAGTTTTCCTTGCAGATGTCATATGCACGTTGCTGTTCCTTTCCCCACATCCATTACACATCTTTTTGTAGCAGATGATGTCGTGGCTTTAGCACAGTTGCTAAATCTGGAAGGAATCGTGCATAGAACTGCACAATCCCGTGGAATGATCGTAGCCCTGATATTGTTTTGGAGCATTCACTATTGCTTCAACTTTTGCCTTCACAGGTCGAAGTCCGTTGGCGTCTACTTTGAGTCCAAGGTAGACTACCTCTGACTGCGCACATTTACTTTGTCGCAGTTTGACATTGTGGCAGTTCAGTCGTGTGAGAACTTGCTCAAGGACTTCCAGATGTTCTACCATGCCCTCTGTGAATATCAGTAGGTCATCCTGGTTGCACACACAGTGCGGAATGCCTTGTAACATTTCGTCCATGACAGACTGGAACATATTCTGGCGGATTTCACACATAGGGCAGCTTTGTATATGAATACAAGCCCTTATGTGTGTTGAAAGTCAAGTACTGTTGACATTCCTTGTCGACATTGAGTTGGGCGTAAGCGTGAGACAGTTTAGTGAAGACTCTTGCTCCGCTAAGTTCGGCAAACAGATCTTGCGAGGTTAGTAACAGATATTGTTCATCATCAACGGCTTGGTTGATTGTGACTTTGTAGTCACCACATATTCGACTAGGTATGGCCACATTTGGCGTTGCCCAGTTACTCTGGTCTGTCTTCACAAGTACTCCATTCCGCTCTAACCTGTCCAATTCTTCCTCCACTTGTTGCGTTAGTTCATATGGTATAGGTCTTGGTCCACAATATACAGGTCTCACATCCTGCTTAAGTCGAATGTGTGCAGAGTACCCTGTTATTCCTGTGTAATTGTCAGCTAAAATGTTTGCATGTTTGCTTATGGCGTTATAACTCTATTTTACTCAGCCAATCCTTTCCAAGGAGGGTTGGTTTATTTCTGTAGCTGGCTACCACGATGGGCAGTGTTACTGACTTACCATTATGCTGAACTTTACAGTTCATTTGTCCACATGTCTCCACTTCACCCGAGTAGGTTCTCAGCTTGACCTTACTCTCAAACAATGGTTTTTGTGGGAACTTTGTTTCGTTCAGGTCTTTGCTCATGACTGAACAATCTGCTGCCGTGTCAATACACATATTGATTACCTGTTAATTTGTCAATAGTTTTGTTCGAAAGCCCTTGCCTTGGTTGGTTGTAGGCTTATCGATGTTGGTTGCATAAATGGTGTACAACCCAGGTTCATTCCCATCTGGGTTCACCTCCAAGTTATGAACTCCTCTCTGTGTTGTCGCTTGTTTCCTGCAGATTGGTGGTTTCCTGTTGGCCCTACATGCTGAGGCAATATGGCCTTTCTTTCTTGTGGCAGTTATAGAACTTGGCAATTTTGAAGTGACAAAATTGGGATGAGTGATTTTCGTTGCAATGATAACAGCTGGCTGAACCCGGCTCCCCGCCATAGTTTGGTGTTGGTTTAGTGCCTCTTGGTTTGGCCATAGGCACTGCCTTGTGACTGTAAATGGCCACTGCAGTCCGTGGTGGACGAAACTCGCGAGCATTCTTTGATGCCATCTCCATTGCATGCTTTCTCGAATGTAAGATCTGGAGTGTTCATGAGTTTGGACTGAATTTGTTCATCCACTAGACCACAAAATGAGAAAGTTTCCTAAGTTACATTGCAAAGATAAGTTTTACAAGGCAGCAATGTACTCATTGATTGTCTGATTCTGCTTCTGGTTTCTAGTGCTAAATTTATAGCTTTCTGCAATTTCCAGAGGCTTTGGGTTGAAATGTTCCTCCAACTTCTTTCTAATGTCATTGAATGTCACGTCTTTTGTCTTTATGGGCGCAAGGAGATTCACGAGTGTGCTGTACACTTCAGGACCGATCTCCGTGAACAGAATCACTTTCATGCGTTCGCAAACAGCCTTATTTGTTTCAGTCACTATCTCTGCTTCAGCACTAATCTCCATTATGTTGTTTGCCGTGAAAAACATGTTTGCTCTCTCCATATAGCAGCTGAACGGCTCTCTACTCTTGTCAAAAGTGCCAAAGTTTCCGATGTAGCCTGTGGACGCTGCCATTGTGTCGTTGTCTTTTTTTTAAAAGTCCGTTCAAAAACCCTGATTCCCTGACTGTTCTGGTGTAACAATTCACCTAAATCTTAGCTGTACAAAGGCTATTTAGTTTGAGGAACTCGACAAAAACAAAAATCTTATACAATCCCAAGGATGGCATATTGCCACGTGGAGATAGCCTGACAAACTCTCAACGATTTGTCCAGCTGTTTAAGAAGGAACTGCAGATGCTGGAAAATCGAAGGTAGACAAACATGATGGAGAGTTACACAAAAAGCTGGAGAAACTCAGCGGGTGCAGCAGCATCTAAGGAGCGAAGGAGATAGGCGACGTTTTGGGTCGAGACCCTTCTTCAGACCCTTCTGAAGAAGGGTCTCGACACGAAACGTCGCCTATCTCCTTCGCTCCTTAGATGCTGCTGCACCCGCTGAGTTTCTCCAGCTTTTTGTGTAACCCTCGATTCTCCAACATCTGCAGTTCCTTCTTTAAAACATGATGGAGAAACTCAGCGGGTGAGGCAGCATCTACAGAGCGAAGGAATGGTCTGAAACATCACCTATCTCTAGGCGAAACCCTTCTTCAGACTGATTTTAAACTACAGTCTCCTGCATAGAAGGATCTGCGGTCTATCGTGTCAAGCTCACAAACAACTGCCACACAACTCCGTATTTACTGTTTCAAATGTTAAACAATACTGCGTGTTGCAAAACAGTCCTGCACTGTATTTAAAGAATGAGTTCGCAAACTCTATCCCATCCTCGTCGCCAATTTTGTTATATTCCGGATGGCAGAATGAATAATAACTTACACGCAGGTTGCCTGGATCACGAGAGAGAGAATAATTCCCTAACATTCCCTGCTTATATTGAACACCAACTCATTAACATATACATGAATATGTATGAATACATTACATAGCCGTACAAGAATGTGGTGACTAGAGCTGCACACTATACTCCAACAGCGAACAAAAGAGTGTTTTGTAAAGTTGCAACATGAGATCTCAGCTCCTGTGTTCTTTGGTGCTGACCTAAGAAAACAAGCATGCTATATCCCTTCTTTACCATTCTATCTAGTCATGTTTCCACTTTTAGGGAATTACGGATTGATCTCCACGGCCTCTGTTCATCAAGTAGGTATGTTACAAAACTTACCTTCAGCGGCGCTGCAGTTCTGACTTTGGCGCCTTTGGGGGGGGGGGGGGGGGGGCGGGGTTAAAATGCAGTTTTCCAATGCCTTCCGGAGTTATATTTTCTTGGAGTGCGAGCTTTTTCTGGAGATTCATTCCGACTGCCGGTAAGTGACTTTTTTTTTTAAATCGCCCGACTATTTCAGCGCTGGGGTAAAATAAAAATTAGCTTCTAATGCCGTGAACGCCGGCAACGGGGACGGATTTTACGTAGGGGACAGGTAGAGAAAAGCTGTTTATTTTTTCATATAAACTTGCTTATTTAGATGACCTTAATCAACATTTCATGTTGTGAAACGGTGATTTATTCCCCATACGAAACGGCAGTAGTTTTCCTGCCGATATTGGGTTCAAATTCACCGCAACCGCAACGTTCCAATCCATCGCGTTCCAGAAAATCACACTCGCAAGCTGATTTAAATGGCAATTAATTAACGGGCATTAAACACTAAATTCCTTCAATTTGGCCTATAAATTCATAACAATGAGATTTAAAAATCATGTTATATTGTGAATTCTTGTGTGAATGTTATTTGGACACTTAGGCTTTTTAAAAAATGTTATTATTTTCTTAAGTAATGGATAGATGTTTTGATCTAGTAATTGAATTTTGTAATTAGCTACAATTGGGTAACTAACTAATTATATGCTTTAATTTCAGGTCATCCAAGTAAGACTGTTTCATATTTGTTTCAGAATGCTTCAATCTATAATAACTGAACATTTATTTCAGTTCTCTTAATTTTTAAGAAAGTTATGGGCTTTTGACTGTCCTTGATCACAACTTTTGTGTTAAGTCAATGGAAAAGCAATGGGGAACAAGATGCTAATTTCCGAGTATGAAAATGGCCATAACTTTTTTAATACTGAAGATATGAAAGTGAATTAGGTGTCAAATTAAAGTTATTTTTATGCTTTATCTGATGGGATAAATTGCAGACTTGAATTTTAAAATCTCAAAATGTTGTAACTTTGCTACATCAAGCTTCCTCAGTGCCCTACCATTTATTGTATATGTCATACCCTGATCCGATTTACCAGAATGCTGCATTTCACACTTGTCAGGATTAAATTTCATCTACAAACACTCTGCCCAATCTGATCTATATCCTGCTGTAACCTTGGACAACCTTCCCCGAAATCCACAATGCTTCTGTTGCTCTTGCTACTATTTTTTATGTTTTGATATTAAGACCTTTCTTATTCCAATTCAAAGCACAGTGAACACCTTAGTTGAACTGAGTTGGAAGGAACCCGCAGATGCTGGCTTACACCAAAGATAAGCAGCAAATCATATTTTGCTTGGGCAGCCTGCAACCCAGTGGTATGAATAATGACTTCTCTAAATTCAAGTAACCCTTGCTTTCCCTTTCTCTCCATCGCTCCCCTATCCTAGTTCTCCCACTAGTTTTATTGTCCTCTTGATTAAATTTTACTGATTGTATGCCTCATTGTCACCTGCCCTCAGCAAACAATGATCCATTCTACATCTCCCTTGAACTTTGTCTCCTTTAATCTGACATTTTCACACCTTATCCTTCCATATTTCTATGTGTCCCTCTCCCCTGACTCAGTTTGAAGAAGGGTCTCGACCCAGAACGTCACCCATTCCTTCCAGTCAGAGATGCTGCCTGTCCCGCTGAGTTACCTTAGTTGAACCCCTTGTAACTGGTATAGATGTAAAAACAGTAATCTTTCAACGTAATGAAACCTTCCAAATGCTCTTCATTGGATTGTATCATATAAAGTTTGGCAGCAAGCCATCTAATATTACCCGTTACATTACGGGTACAGTCAAAATTGATTGAAAAAAATCTTGAATGTGTATGGATGTGGAGGACACAGTTAAATATGATATATCATAAGAAGTAAATACAGAAAAGAATCATTGTGTAGGAAGAAACTACAGATGTTGGTTTAGATTGAAAATAGCTGGAGTAACTCAGCGGGACAGGCAGCATCTCTGGAGAGAAGGAATGAGTGATGTTTCCGATTGAGACCCTCCTTCAGACTGAGTCAGGTGAGAGGGAAATTAGAGATATGAAAGGGTAAGGTGTGAGAAACGAGAGATCAAAGGAATAATCTGCCACAGATGAAGACAATGAAAATGTCTTTAAGAGGATGTTTTTAAGAGAGCGTTTGGGATGCAAGCAGAAGCCTCCACGTGGCGCATCCCGGACAATGCTGACGACAGGAATTGTACCAGTGACTGACTGAAGTAGCCAATTTTGCAACCACCGACCGTCAACCGCCATTGACCGACCGGAAAGAATTGATATAGAAGATGGCCAGACATGAGGACAAAGAGAGAGTTAGATTTAGCTCTTAGGGCTAAAGGAGTCAAGGGATATGTGGAAAAAGCAGGAATGGGGTACTGATTTTGGATGATCAACAATGATCATATTGAATGGTGGTGCTGGCTCGAAGGGCCAAATGGCCTACTCCTGCACCTATTTTTCTGTTTTTATGTTTCTAAAGGGGATGAAGATCAAGGAAAATGTAGAATAGATCATTGTGAGCTGGGGGAAGACGACAACGAGGCATACAATGTAAAATGTGATCAGGAGGACAGTCACACTGGTCGGGGAACTAGGATGGGGGAGGGATGGAGAGAGATGGAGAACAAGGGTTGAAGTTTGAGAATCAATGTTCATACCACCGGGTTGTAAGCTGCCCAAGCAAAATATGAGGTGTTGTTTCTACAATTTGTGTTGGGCCTCACTCTGAGAGTGGAGGAGGCCCAGGACAGAAAGATCAGTATGGGAATGGAGGGGGAGTTAAAATGTTTAGCAACCGGGAGACCATCTAGGTCTAGACAGACTGAGCAGAGGTGTTCAGTGAAATGATCGTCGAGCCTGCGGTCGGTCTCTTCGATATAAAGGAGTCCACACCCGGAACAGCGGATACAATAGATGAGGTTTGATCTCTCCTTTTTCCACACCTTCCATATCTCTCATTTCCTCTCCTGACTCTCAGTCTGAAGAAGGGCCTTGATGCAAAACGTCACCCATCCAGAGATGCTGCCAGTCCTGCTGAGTTACTCCAGCATTTTATGTCTATCATACAAAGTTTTTGACATCTGGTCCAGTCACAATAAACACAGTTTTCTCGCACTTGGTCCCCTTCCAGGAGGTGGTTCTTTAAGTGCGCATCCAAGTACTTTATAAGTATAGTGCAGATTTCTTCTTCCATTATTTAGATCCAGAGCCATATTGTCCTTTGGTTAAAAATACTTTCCGATTTTCTCCACAACCAGTGACCCCCATGTTGCTGCCAGTCACATAAAGGCAATTGTTCAAGAAGGAACTGCCTTTGCTGGAAAATTGAAAGTAGACAAAAGTGCTGGAGAAACTCAGCGGGTGTGGCAGCATCTATGGAGCGAAGAAAATAGGCAACGTTTCAGGCCGAAACCCTTCTTCAGACTGAAGGAGGGTTTTGGCCCGAAACGTTGCCTATGTCCTTCGCATAGATGCTGCCACACCCGCTGAGTTTCTTCAGCATTTTTGTCTAGCCACGTAAAGGAAATTATCCCTTATGGAATTCATAAATCACTATTCCAAAATATCAGAAGCAGAATATAATTTGCGCAGGGAATTTCCATGAAAAACATAAATACAAAATGTTTTATTTTTTGTTTTTTGATGCATGCACAGATGACGTGGCTTTGCATTAGGGTAATTTGTGACATGCACTGTTTTCTAGGACTGCCTGTTATGGAGATTCAAGTGACATTTTTCCATCCTGTAATGTTACTCCAGCCATCTCTTACTCACCAATCTGGGCTATAATCTGACAAAGAGCGATTTGTTTCAGGTAGGTTGATTTCCCACTCATGTTGGGCCCTGTGACAATGATGAAGTTGTTTTCATCGGAGATGTAGGTGTTGTTTGCGACAGGTTTCTCCATTGATATCTTTTCGAGAATAGGATGACACCCTCGCTTTATAGCCAAAGTGTCAGTAAACTCTGGACGAACTGGGACAAAACAAAGTGCCATTAGTAAAAGTCAGGTCAGACTTCAATATTAACTCCTTGAACCTGAATTGGCCAAGACGTGAATTGGCCAAGATAGACTGGCAATTGATTCTTAAAGGGTTGACGGTGAATAGGTAATGGAAGGCATTTAAAGACTGCATGAACTACAAAAATTGTTCATCCCAGTTTGGCAAAAGAATAAATCAGGGAAGGTAGTACATCCGTGGATAACAAGGGAAATCAGGGATAGTATCAAATCAAAAGCAGACAAATTCGCCAGAAAAAAGCAGCCTACCAGAGGACTGGGAGAAATTCTGAGTCCAGCAGAGGAGGACAAAGGGATTAATTAGGAAAGGGAAAATTGATTATGAAACAAAACGGGCAGGGAACATAAAAACTGACTGCAAATGTTTTTATAGATATGTGAAGAGAAAAAGATTAGTTAAAACAAATGTAGGTCCCTTGCAGTCAGAAACAGGTGAATTGATCATGGGGAAGGACATGGCAGACCAATTGAATAACTACTTTGGTTCTGTCTTCACTAAGGAAGACATAAATATTCTGCCGGAAATAGCAGGGGACCGGGGGTCAAATGAGATGGTACTGAGTGAAATTCAGTTTAGCCGGGAAGTGGTGTTAGGTAAATTGAATGGATTAAAGGCCGAAAAATCCGCAGGGCCAGGTAGGCTGCGTCCCAGAGTACTTAAGCTACTCCAGAAATAGTGGATGCATTAGTAATAATTTTTCAAAACTCTTTAGATTCTGGAGTAGTTCCGGAGGATTGGAGGGTAGCTAATGTAACCCCACTTTTTAAAAAGTAGGAAGAGAGAAAACGGGGAATTACAGACCAGTTAGTCTAACAGCGGTAGTGGGGAAACTGCTAGTGTCAGTTATTAAAGATGGAATAGCAGAACATTTGGGAAGTGGTGAAATCATTGGACAAAGTCAGCATGGATTTATGAAAGGTAAATCATGTCTGACGAATCTTATAGAATTTTTCGAGGATGTAACTAGTAGAATGGATAAGGGCGAACCCAGTGGATGTGTTTTATCTGGACTTTCAGAAGGCTTTCGACAAGGTCCCACATAAGAGATTAGTACGCAAACTTAAAGCACACGGTATTGGAGGTTCAGTATTGATGTGGATAGGGAACTGGCTGGCAGACAGGAAGCAAAGAGTATGAGTAAACAGGTCCTTTTCAGAATGGCAGGCAGTGACTAGTGGGGTACCGCAAGGCTCGGTGCTGGGACCCCAGCTATTTACAATATATATTAATGATTTGGACGAGGGAATTGAATGCAACATCTCAAAGTTTGCGGATGACACGAAGCTGGGGGGCAGTGTTAATTGTGAGGAGGATGCTAGGAGGCTGCAAGGTGATTTGGATAGATTGGGTGAGTGGGCAAATGCATGGCAGATGCAGTATAATATGGATAAATGTGAGGTTATCCACTTTGGTGGCAAAAACAGGAAAGTAGACTATTATTTGAATGGTGGCCGATTAGGAAAAGGGGAGATGGAACGTGACCTGGGTGTTATGGTACACCAGTCATTGAAAGTAGGCATGCAGGTGCAGCAGGCAGTGAAGAAAGCGAATATATGTTAGCATTCATAGCAACAGGATTTGAGTATAGGAGCAGGGAGGTTCTACTTCAGTTGTACAGGGTCTTGGTGAGACCACACCTGGAGTATTGCGTACAGTTTTGGTCTCCAAATCTGAGGAAAGACATTCTTGCCATAGAGGGGGTTCAGAGAAGGTTCACCAGACTGATTCCTGGGATGTCGGGACTTTCATATGAAGAAAGACTGGAGAGACTCGGCATGTACTCACTAGAATTTAGAAGATTGAGGGGGTATCTTAATGAAAATTACAAAATACTTAAGGGGTTGGACAGGCTAGATGCAGGAAGATTGTTCCCGAAGTTGGGGAAGTCCAGAACAAGGGGTCACAGTTTAAGGATAAGGGGGAAGTCTTTTAGGACCAAGATGAGAAAACATTTTTCACACAAGAGAGTGGTGAATCTCTGGAACTCTCTGCCACAGAAGGTAGTTGAGGCCAGTTCATTGTCTATATTTAAGTGGGAGTTAGATGTGGCCCTTGTGGCTAAGGGGATCAGGGGATATGGAGAGAAGGCAGGTACGGGATACTGAGTTGGATGATCAGCCATGATCATATTAAATGGCGGTGCAGGCTCGAAGGGCCAAATGGCCTACTCCTGCATCTATTTTCTATGTTTCTCACCTGGTCAGGGAGTCACAATACTAACAATGGGGAGACCAGCCTAGAAATTGAATTGTATCTGTTTTTAAGGCATTGAATGGACATTTAAAGGACAGTTAGCCAATTTAGGGCACCATATCAGAGGAGAGATGTGCTAGCTCTGGAGAGGGTCCAGAGGAGGTTTAACAAGAATGATCCCAGGAATGAGTGGGTTAACATATGATGAGCATTTGACGACACTGGGCCTCTACTCGCTGCACTTTAGAAGGATGAGGGGGACCTCATTGAAACACATCGAATAGTGAAAGGCCTGGATAGAGTGGATGTGGAGAGAATGTTTCCACTAATGGGAGAGTCCAGAATTATCGGCCACTGTCTCAGAATTAAAGGACATTCCTTTAAGAAGGAGGTGAGGAGGAATTTATTTAGTCAGACAATGGAATTCTTTGCCACAGAAGGCTGTGGAGGCCGAGTCAATGGATTTTTTAAGGCGGAGATAGATAGATTGTTGATTAGTACGGGTGTCAGGGGTTATGGGGAGAAGGCAGGAGAATGGGGTTAGGAGGGAGTGGTTGAATGGTGGAGTAGACTTGATGGGCAGAATGGCCTAATTCTGCCTCTATCACATGACCTTATGACCATTAGCCTTTGCTTTAATGTATAATTGCTAAATTTGGAAGCAGAAAGGAAGAGGGGAAATTAAGGAAGGGAGGAAATAAATTGTTACGAAGAGGGACAGAAATGGTAATAACGCAAAAGGGTTTTTATGGGCAATTTATGTTTCGAATTATTTTCATTCAATTGTTAGGTGAAAGAGCTTTTATCGAACTCAAAGAAAAATAGGACTAATTTGCTAGGATGCGATACTTCAGAACAGTAACACTAGTTCCATAAGGAATCTTGCTATATTCCTAATTATTAATTGCCAAAGGGTGCTGCGTTCAGAGTTGCCATTCAAATGCACAGTCCCTGATGCGGCTCAGCAAAACATTTGGTCCATCAAATTCATTTTGACGGGGTTTTTCAATTATTTCCTATTTAGTGGTCTTGCAAATGAACAAGGGAGATAATATTAAATATCAAAAGTATATCGAAAGCATAATAAACACAATATTGTCTTCTTCTTTTCGTGTCCATCTTGTTACAAATGTTGGCCTAGCTGTCATCGTCAGTCCTGACAAGGACGCAAGCTTCCGGTGACAACCCGTGGAACCCATCACTTGTCGCAATAGATGATGGTGGTAGCAGAATTAGTTCAGGATACTTCCAGTTTCCAGCCCCGCCCGCGACGTGGACGCTTCTGCTATTGTGACACAATTATGCAGATTCAAATGTAATTGAATATCTGACAATTAAATAAATCAGTTGCCGATTTGCTAATAGTAAAGCTAAAAAGTCTGGGGTCTTTACTCTATATTCTGCACTCTGGTCATAGAGTCACAGAATGATACAGTGTGGAAAAAGGCTCTCTGCCCAACTTGCCCACACCAGCCAACAATGTCCCAGCTACAATAGTCCCACTTGCCTGCGCTTAGTCCATATCCCTCCAAACCTGTCCTATCCATGTACCCATCACTGTTGTAGATGACAAACAGTAACTGTTTCTTAAACAATGGGATAGTCCCAGCCTCAACTACCTCCTCTGGCAGCTTGTTCCATACACCCACCACTCTTTGTGTGAAAAGGTTACCCCTTTTCTATTCCTATTCCCGGATTCCTATTAAATCTTCTCCCCTTCACCTTGAACCTATGTTCTCTAGTCCTTGATTTCTCTACTCTGGGCAGGAGACTCAGTGCATCTGCCCGATCTATTTCTTTCATGATTTTATATACCTCTATAAGATCCCCCCTCATCCTCCTGCGCTCCATGGAATGGAGACCCAGCCTACTCAACCTTTCCCAATAGCTCACACCCTCTAGTCCTGGAAACATCCTCGTAAATCCTTTCGAGCTTGACAATATCTTTCCTATAACATGGTGCCCAGAACTGAACACAATATTCTTAATGTGGTCTCACCAACGTCTTATACAACTGCAACATGACCCCCCAATTCTATACTCAACATTCTGACTAATGAAGGCCAAAGTGCCAAAAGCCTTTTTGGCCACCTTATCTACCAGCAACCCTCTGCTCCACAACACCACCCAGAGGCCTACCATGATCACATTGAATGGCGCTGCTGACGAATGGCCCACTCCTGCACCTATTGTCTATGGTCTACTGTGCAGGTCCTGCCCTTGTTCGACATCCCAAAATGCAACACCTCACACTTCTCTGTATTAAATTCCATCAACCATTCCTCCGCACACCTGGCCAATCAATTCAGATCCTGCTGCAATCGTTCACAACCATCTTCACTATCTGCAAAACCACTCACTTTTGTATCATCAGCAAACTTGCTAATCTTGCCCTGTATGTTCTCATCCAAATCATTGATGCAGATGACAAACAGTAACGGGCCAAGCACCGAACCCTGAGGCACACCACTAGTCACAGGCCTCCAGTGCGAGAAGCAACCTTCCACTATCACCCTCTGCTTCCTTCCATGGAGCCATTTTGCTATCCATTCAGCTATCTCTCCTTTGATCCCATGGGATCTAACATTCCAGAGCTGCCTATCATGCGGAACCTTGTCGAACGCCTTACTGAAGTCCATGTACACCAACATCTACAGCTCTGCCCTCATCAACCTTTTTGGTCTCGTCTTCGAAAAAATCAATCAGATTTGTGAGACACGACCTCACACGTACAAAACCATGCTGCTTATCCCTAATCAGCCCTTGCCCATCCAAATGCCTGTATAACCTATCCCTCAGAATACTCTCCAGTAACTTTCTAACTACAGATGTTAAGCTCACCGACCTATAGTTTCCAGCATTTTCCCTGCGACCTTTTTTGAAAAGAGGCACATTTGCCACCCTCCAGTCTTCCAGCACCTCTCCTGTATTTAAGGATGACTCGTAAATTTCAACCAGGGCTCCCGCAATTTCCTCTCTAGTTTCCCACAATCTCCTCGGATATATCTGATCAGGCCCTGGAGATTTGTCTACCTTTCATACACGACAGTACCTTCAGTACTTCTTCAACGGTAACATTGACTGTTCTCAAGATACTTCCATTGACTGCCCCAAATTCCTCCATCCTACTGTCTTTCTCCTCAGTAAATACAGAGGATTCATTGAGGCCCATCCCCTGTGGCTCCACACAAGAGGTGACCGCTTTGATTTCTGAGAGGTCCCACTCTCTCTCTCTAGTTACCCTTTTTCCCCTAATGTATTTATAAAATCTTTTGGGATTGTCCTTAATGCTACCCGCCAGAGCTATCTCCTGGCCCCTCTTTGCTCTTCTGATCTCTTTTTTCAGTTTACTCCTTATTTCCCGAAACTCCTCCAGGGATGCACTTGATCCCAGTTGCCTGTACCTGTCCCATGCATCGGGGAGGATTTAAACTAATGTGGCAGGGGGATGGGTACAAGAGTAGAGAGGCAGTTGGGTGTAAAACGAGGGTGGAAGCAATAGAGAGCAAGGTGAAAAGTAAAAGTGGCAGGCAGACAAAACCAGGGCAAAAATCAAAAAGGGTCACTTCTCAACAAAATTGTATAAGGGGTAAGAGCGTTGTAAAAACAAGCCTGAAGGCTTTGTGTCTCAATGCAAGGAGTATTCGTAATAAGGTGGATGAGTTGAACGTGCAGATAGCTATTAATGAGTATGATATAGTTGGGATCACGGAGACATGGCTCCAGGGTGACCAAGGCTGGGAGCTGAACATCCAGGGATATTCAATATTCAGGAGGGATAGAGAGAAAGGAAAAGGAGGTGGGGACTAAGGGGCAGAAAACGCTAGTGGGAGTTGTGTACAGGCCACCTAACAGTAGTAGTGTTGGGGATGGTATCAAACAGGAAATTAAAAATGCGTGCGATAAAGGCAAAACAGTTATAATGGGTGACTTCAATCTACATATAGATTGGGTGAATCAAATTGGCAGGGGTGCTGAGGAAGAGGAATTTTTGGAAAGTATGCGGGATAGTTATCTAAATCAACATGTAGAGGAACCAACGAGAGAGCAGGCTATTTTAGACTGGGTATTGAGTAATGAGGAAGGGTTAGTTAGCAGTCTTATTGTGCGTGCCCCCTTGGGCAAGAGTGACCATAATATGGTCGAGTTCTTCATTAGGATGGAGAGTGACATTGTTAATTCAGAAACAAGGGTTCTGAACTTAAAGAAAGGTAACTTTGAGGGTATGAGACGTGAATTGGCCAAGATTGACTGGCAATCAATTCTAAAAGGGTTGACGGTGGATACGCAATGGAAGACATTTAAAGACTGCATGGATGAACTACAAAAATTGTTCATCCCAGTTTGGCAAAAGAATAGATCAGGGAAGGTAGTGCATCCGTGGATAACAAGGGAAATCAGGGATAGTATCAAAGCAAAGGATGATGCGTACAAAGTAGCCAGAAAAAGCAGCATACCAGAGGACTGGGAGAAATTCAGAGACCAGCAGAGAAGGACAAAGGGCTTGATTAGGAAAGGAAAAATAGATTATGAAAGAAAACTGGCAGGGAACATAAAGACTGACTGCAAAAGTTTTTATAGATATGTGAAGAGAAAGAGATTAGTTAAAACAAATGTAGGTCCCTTGCAGTCAGAAACAGGTGAGTTCATCATGGGGAACAAGGATATGGCGGACCAACTGAATAACTACTTTGGTTCCGTCTTCACTAAGGAAGACATAAATAATCTGCCGGATATAGCAGGGGACCGCCGGTCAAAGGAGGACTTGAGTGAAATCCAGGTTAGTCGGGAAGTGGTGTTGGGTAAATTGAATGGATTAAAGGGCGATAAATCCCCAGGGCCAGATAGGCTGCATCCCAGAGTACTTAAGGAAGTAGCTCCGGAAATAGTGGATGCATTAGTGATAATCTTTCAAAACTCTTTCGATTCTGGAGTAGTTCCTGAGGATTGGCGGGTAGCAAACGTAACCCCTCTTTTTAAGAAGGGGGGGAGAGAGAAAACGGGGAATTACAGACCAGTTAGTCTAACATCGGTAGTGGGGAAACTGCTAGAGTCAGTTATTAAAGATGGGATAGCAGCACATTTGGAAAGTGGTGAAATCATTGGACAAAGTCAGCATGGATTTACGAAAGGTAAATCATGTCTGACGAATCTTGTGGAATTTTTCGAGGATGTAACTAGTAGCGTGGATAGGGGAGAACCAGTGGATGTGGTGTATCTGGACTTCCAGAAGGCTTTCGACAAGGTCCCACATAAGAGATTAGTATATAAACTTAAAGCATACGGCATCGGGGGTTCAGTATTGATGTGGATAGCGAACTGGCTGGCAAACAGGAAGCAAAGAGTAGGAGTAAATGGGTCGTTTTCACAATGGCAGGCAGTGACTAGTGGGGTACCGCAAGGCTCAGTGCTGGGTCCCCAGCTATTTACAATATACATAAATGATCTGGATGAGGGAATTGAAGGCAATATCTCTAAGTTTGCGGATGACACTAAGCTGGGGGGCAGTGTTAGCTGTGAGGAGGATGCTAGGAGACTGCAAGGTGACTTGGATAGGCTGGGTGAGTGGGCAAATGTTTGGCAGATGCAGTATAATGTGGATAAATGTGAGGTTATCCACTTTGGTGGCAAAAATAGGAAAACAGACTATTATCTAAATGGAGGCCGATTAGGAAAAGGCAAGATGCAGCGCGACCTGGGTGTCATGGTACACCAGTCATTGAAAGTAGGCATGCAGGTATAGCAGGCAGTGAAGAAAGTGAATGGTATGTTAGCTTTCATAGCAAAAGGATTTGAGTATAGGAACAGGGAGGTTCTACTTCAGTTGTATAGGGTCTTGGTGAGGCCACACCTGCAGTTCTGGTCTCCAAATCTGAGGAAGGACATTATTGCCATAGAGGGAGTGCAGAGAAGGTTCACCAGACTGATTCCTGGGATGTCAGGACTGTCTTATGAACAAAGACTGCATAGACTCGGTTTATACTCTCTAGAATTTAGGAGATTGAGAGGGGATCTTATAGAAACTTACAAAATTCTTAAGGGGTTGGACAGGCTAGATGCAGGAAGATTGTTCCCGATGTTGGGGAGGTCCAGGACAAGGGGTCACAGCTTAAGGATAAGGGGGAAATCCTTTAGGACCGAGATGAGAATGAATTTTTTCACACAGAGAGTGGTGGGTCTCTGGAACTCTCTGCCACAGAGGGTAGTTGAGGCCAGTTCATTGGCTATATTTAAGAGGGAGTTAGATGTGGCCCTTGTGGCTAAAGGGATCAGAGGGTATGGAGAGAAAGCAGGTACGGGATACTGAGTTGGATGATCAACCATGATCATATTGAATGGCGGTGCAGGCTCGAAGGGCCGAATGGCCTACTCCTGCACCTAATTTCTATGCTTCTATGTTTCTTGTTTTTGACCAACGTCTCAATTTCCCTCGCCACCCAAGCTTCCTTACGTTTGCCTGCTTTGCTCTTCACTCTAACGGGGACGTACACATCCTGAGCTTTCGTCAGCACACTTTTTAAAACATCCCACTTACCCGATGTTCCTTTCCCCTCAAATAACCTGCTCCATTCAACTTGAGCGAAACCTTCTCTCATACCCTCAAAATTGGCCTTACCCCAGTTGAGCATTTTAACACGTGGACCCTCTCCCTCCTGATCCATAACTATCTTAAACCTAATCGAACTGTGGTCACTGGTCCCAAAAGGCTCCTCCACAAACATTTCATTAACTTGCCCTTCCCAATTTCCCAATACTACTTTAGATCCAGCGTTGCCCTCACGTGTGGACGCATCTACTTTTCTCTTTGCATTATCTGTTGTACTTGTACGATTCAATTTGACCGGATTGTACAGTAACAAAAGCATTTCACTGTATCTTAGTACATGTGACAATAATAAACCAATATCAAAACCGATGCAAGGTGTCAAAACATGCAAGTGTTTGCAAATAGAATTCACTGGGTGGGAACGATGACTATTTGACAATTTATGATGTTACCCCCTCTGTCAATATTTAGACAGTAAGGTACAAATTGCAGTGGCAAATAGAAGAAAGGATCAGATCTATATTGTGTGGTCAACCAAGGCCGGAGGTCAATAAGTTATGTTGAAACATTTCATTATCTTGAACTCCTCTTGCCAAATGATGTCTCATCCTTTTCCGTCCTGGAGTAAAGATCCACAAATTGTTTAACTTTACTACTAAGAAAACAGAATCAGATGCAATTTAATTAATTGCATTCAATTGATTTTGTATATGAATTTGTATATTTTGTTAAAACATAATGTCCATTTTGCTTTCGATATACTTTTAAAAACTGACATTAAATGCAAGCAACAATATGGAAACCCCTTACCATAGTCAGAAAGTGTACAGACATGTGCAAAGGATAGCAACATGTCCAACATAGAGACTGCATCAGACAGCTTATATAGACAATGGATGTGTTTGTAGATCTCCGCCAGGAGTTTGGAAACCACCCTAAGGAAAGCCAGAAGTTTTAGTTAAATGTCAGTGATTCAAAACTTTTACTCATTAGTCTCTGAAAAAATGAATAGCATTAAACACACTGAATCCCAGTATAATATACATTGAAATCAGCTTAAAGCAATTGATAATTTGGTGACAGTAATTTGGAGAACATCATGGCACAGCTAGTAGTGGTGTCATCTCACAATCCTGTACCCAGCTTCGATCTAACCTCCAGTGCTGTCTGTATCGAAGGTTACACAAAAAGCTGGAGAAACTCGGCGGGTGCAGCAGCATCTAAGGAGCGAAGGAGATAGGCGACGTTTCGGGTCGAGACCCTTCTTCAGACTGGTCAGGGATCAGGGAAACGAGAGATATAAACAGTGATGTGGAGAGATAAGGAACAATGAGTGAAAGATATGCAAAAAAGTATTGGTGATAAAGGAAGCAGGCCATTGTAAGCTGTTTGTGGTGTGAAAATGAGAAGCTAGTGCGACTGGGGGGGGGGGGGGGGGGAGATGGAGAAGGAATGTCAGGGCCAGAGGGCTGAGGGAGAGGTGGGGGGGGAGGCAGTCTGGATTAACAGAATTGAGAAAATTCAATGTTTAAGCCCAGAGGATGCAGACTCCCCAAGCGGAATATGAGGTGCTGTTCCTCCAACTTGCGGTGTTGATCACTCTGGCCGTGGAGGAGGCCCAGGACCGAGAGGTCGGATACGCAGTGGGAGGGGGAGTTGAAGTGCTGAGCCACCGGGAGGTCGGGTTGGTTATTGCGGACCGAGCGGAGGTGTTCGGCGAAACGATCGCCCAGCCTCCGCTTGGTCTCACCGATGTAGATCAGCTGGCATCTGGAGCAACGGATGCAGTAGATGAGGTTGGAGGAGGTGCAGGTGAACCTCTGTCGGACTTGGAATGACTGCTTGGGTCCCTGAAAGGAGTGGATGGGGGAGGTGAAGGGACAAGTGTAGCATCTCTTGCGGTTGCAAGGGAAAGTGCCCGGGGAAGGAGTGGAGCGGGAGGGAAGGGAAGAATTGACGAGGGAGTTGCGGAGGGAGCGGTCTTTGCGGAAGGCAGACAGGGGGGGAGATGGGAAGATGTGGCGAGTGGAGGGGTCACGTTGGAGGTGACGAAACTGGCGGAGGACTATCTGTTGTATGCGCTGGCTGGTGGGGTGAAAGGTGAGGACCAGGGGGACTCGGCCCTTGTTGTGAGTGGGGGAATGGGGAGAGAGGGCAGTGTTGTGGGGTATGGAGGAGACCCTGGTGCGAGCCTCATCTATAGTGGGGGAGGGGAAACCCCGTTCTCTGAAGAACGAGGACATTTGCGATGACCTGGTGTGGAACACGTCATCCTGGGAGCAGATGCGGCGTAGACGGAGGAATTGGGAATAGGGGATGGAGTCCTTACAGGAAGCAGGGTGGGAGGAAGAGTAGTCCAGGTAGCTGTGGGAGTCAGTTGGTTTGTAGTGGATGTCAGTCAGGAGTGTATCACCTGCAATAGAGATGGTGAGGTCAAGGAATGGTAGGGAAATGTCGGAAATGGTCCAAGTATATTTGAGTGCCGGATGGAAGTTGGTGGTGAAATGGATGAAGTCAGTCAGTTCTGCGTGGGTGCAGGAGGTGACACCAAAGCAGTCGTCAATGTAACGGAGGTAAAGGTCGGGGGTGGGGCCCTGGTACGCCGAGAACAAAGATTGTTCGACGTGCCCGACAAAGAGGCAGGCGTAGCTAGGGCCCATGCGTGTGCCCATAGCTACGCCTTGTGTTTGGAGGAAATGGGAGGAGTCAAAAGAAAAGTTGTTTAGGGTAAGGACCAACTCTGCTAGGCGGAGGAGGGTGTCAGTGGACGGGTAGGGGTTGCTCCTCTGGTCGAGGAAGTACCGGAGGGCTTTGAGACCATCCTGGTGGGGGATGCAGGTGTATAGTGACTGGACGTCCATGGTGAAGATGAGAGGATGGGGGCCTGGACAACGGAATGTGCGGAGCCGACGGAGAGTGTCTGAGGTGTCTTGAACATAGGTGGGGAGGGATTTAACAAAGGGGGATAGGATGGAGTCAAGGTATGTGGAAATGTGTTCGGTGGGGCACGAACAGGCAGAGACAATGGGTCTGCCGGGGCAGTCGGGTTTGTGGATTTTGGGGAGAAGGTAAAATCGGGCTGTGCAGGGCTGGGGAACGATGAGGTTGGAGGCTCGGGGGGGTAGGGAGCCGGAGTTGATGAAGCCGGTTATGGTGCTCGAGATGGTGGCCTGGTGCTCGTCAGTGGGATCATGGTCCAGGGGTAAGTAGGAGGAGGTGTCCGAGAGTTGGCGCGTGGCCTCTGCTTTGTAGAGATCGACGCGCCAGACTACCACAGCACCTCCCTTGTCGGCGGGTTTGATAACCCAGTCTGGGTTGTTGCGGAGTGAGTCGATGGCAATACGTTCGGAGGGGGAGAGATTGGAGTGAGACAGGGGAGTGGAGAAGTCGAGGCGGTTGATGTCCCGACGGCAGTTCTGAATAAAGAGTTCTAAAGCTGGAGGGCCACGAGGGGGGGTCCACGAGGAGGGGGTACGTGGGAGACAGGAAAAGGGATCATCAGTGGGGGGCGAGGACTTGTTCCCGTGGAAAAACGCTGTGAGGCGGAGGCGACGGTAGAAGAGCTCCAAGTCGTGGTGGGCGCGAAACTCATTGAGGTGGGGACGGAGGGGGACAAAGGTAAGGCCTCTGCTGAGGACCGACCTTTCGGTGTCGGAGAGGGGGAGGTCCGGGGGGATGGTGAACACGCGGCAGGGATGGGAGTTGTGGCTGGAGGAAGGCAGGTGAGTGGACTGAGGACGGAGCGTTGTGTGGTGGGGGGGTGGAGGGTGGTCAGGGGGTGGGGGGGTATGGGGGCTGTGGTGTGGGTGGGAAAGAGCGGGGGTTACATGGTAGGAGGGGGATGGGGAAGACCCAGTGGAATAGCCACTGAGGTCACCGGGGCTGGGGAGAAGGGCACTAGGACCCAGTTCCGTTAACAACAGAGTGGTGGGAGGAGTGAGCAACGTGGAGGCTTCAGGCCCGACACACAGTCCAGTCTGTAGGTGAGGCGACGGCTGCGGGCTGCTGGAGAGCGGTGGAATGTCGTGGGTCGGTGGGCCCGAAGGTAGGAGTCCGCGGGCAGTGGAGTCGGTGTCGGCGGGCGATGCGTGGGTGGTCCCGGTGGGCGAGTGATCGGTGGGGCGGCGGCAAGGTTCAGCCCGCCCGGTGAGGCGGCGAGAAGAGTGGGGTGCGGTGCGGCGGCCATGTTCGGGGGGCCCCGGTCCGGCGGCGATGCAAGGTGAGGCGGGTGCGGCTTGGGTCTTCGGCGGGCCCAGTACAACGGCGATGCTGGATGGGCCCGGTGCGGCGATGAGGGTAGGTGGTCCCGGCGGACGGCGAGGTTCGGCGGTCGCGTTGTGCTGGTGATGGGCGGTGGAATCGGGGAGGGTGAGATAAACAGAGTTACCGGGCAGGCAGCGGGGCAGGTATCATTCTTGTGCACTCCATCTGCCTCCACAATTTGAGGTGGTATTAGTTGCTCCCCAACCTTTTGCACTGGCATCAGTCTGTAATGTAACCGAGGGATTCATGATAGTGATGGGGTTAGAACAATGCTGAGTATTGTCTATCAACCAATTTAACTCTAATTTTGCTTTCCCTGGTAGTTCCATAGGCCTATCAAAACGGCCTGCATGAGTTTTAAGAGCTAATATTTTTGCTCGTTGTAGATTTTGGTACTGGAGTGGTCCAAATTCTGCTGCTGGAAATGCAGCCACTAGTTTCCCAATTACTCTGGCTGCTTGCTGAATGGATGGTTTTCTGATGCTAGTGAGGCTTTTACATGCTTCCGTCAAGTCTGCCACTTTGTTTGGTGGCAAAGTGATAGACATTTGAACAGAATCGATAGTGAACCACAAATAATCCATGGTAGTGGAGGGTCTCAATTTTGATTTATCTGGATGAATGATAAATCCCAGCTTTTGAAAAAGATGCTTTGTGGCAGATACTGCCAATGTAGCCAACTCTAAATTTTGCCCTACAATGAGAATATCATCAAGGTAGGCCATAACAATATGATTTTGTTTCCTCAAATATGCCAAAGCAGGTTTTAGCAATTTGGTAAATAGTCTGGGTGCCGATGATAACCCATTGGGTAAGGCCTTATACTGCCAAAGCTGTCCCATCCAGACAAATTTCAGATATTTACGATGATCCTTGTGTATTGGTACTGAATAGTATGCATCCTTTAGGTCGATGCAAGCCATGTAGTACCTGCCAGAGATTAGCTGTTTGGCTGTGACAAACGTGTCCATTTTGAAATGGACATACTGAATGGAAGTATTCAGTTCGGCATCCGCCGTCTTTTTTGTTTTTGGTAAATATGTTTGATACAAACTCTTGAGATTCTATGTTTGTTTTCTCAATTACCCCTTTTGCGTTTAATCTTAAAAGTTCAGCATGGCCTTCTGTTCTCCCTTTTTATGGGGGTATAAACTTCCGGCTAGGTGTATGCTGAACTGGGATGGGGAGTTCGTATACAAATTCAATTTTGTATCCCTGAATACTTCCGAGTATGTAAGGATCAGAGGTAAAAATGCTCCACGCATGACGAAACAAGTGCAACCGTCCCCCAACCCGTGATGAGTCTAGACATGCAATGTTACCGAGGCAACCAGACCCACCTACCTCCAAGGTTACCGGCGGTTCTGTGTTGGTTGTCTCTGTCCTTGTTTCTTGTTCTGTTGTGTTGCTGCGGTGTGGGGATGGCGCATTTTCCAAGAAGGTCGGGCTGGGCCATGGTCTAAAAAAGACAGTTGTGCAGGTGGGCCGGCCTTCGAGCTTTCACCACCCGATGGTCTCTCGTTGTAACAGTGCCTGGTGGATGTGTAGGGGTGCTGCCGCCGCTGATATGGAGTTTTGGAGGTGTTCGGCACCTTAATCATGCCGATTGCCTTGGCCTCCTCATCCAGGTCTTTTACCTGTTTTGGGAGGTTGACCCCAAACAGCAATGTTGGCGGCTGTGCACTGCTGGGCCTGCATAATCCCGCAAACTTGGGATTGAACGCAGGCTTTATAATGCTCATCCTGTAGCTGTTAATTTCAAATAGTGTATTGCACTGGAGTGCTAGAGTGTCTTGCAGCTCTTCAGGCATTTCAACCCCATCAACTGTTCTGGCTACTGCTGTAATCCCAGCAGCCAGTAGCTTGAGGATTCTTTGGAGTTTCACCTCCTGGCTCCTTATGGTCGGGCTCATGTTGCCCCAAATGGGGTTGTTGACAGCAGGCACATTTAGAGAAATACAATTCTCTAGTGCAAGGTATTTATCTGCCGTATTGTTAATTGCCTGCTCCTGGAGCTGGTTTGTTGCCATGTAATTTATACTGGCTGCCAGCTTAGGATGCAATGGCAGCCCTTTTTGGGTAGGCATAGCGAATTTGTTGGCCATACCCAGTAATTCTTCTTGCGGCACCTCTGACACAGATGAGTCTTCAGTCATGTCCCCTTCTTCAGGGTCAGCCCAGCTCTGACGCCCAATGCTCCCCTGCGAAGAGGGTGAGACATTTGGCAGTCCTTGATAGGAAGCTGCCATAGGTCTGCGAAGAGACCCACTGTGACTCTGCCCCTGCAAAAGCAGGTCACGCAGGAGCAATTGCTCCACCATTCGCTCCATGCAGGTAAGACGACCGCCGTCGTTATCAGCGAATGGGGTGTCCTCAGGTCCCAACCCAGCCGAGTCAGCGGACCTGTCCGACTTCCGGGTGGTTTTGCCGTCGGACCGCGGCACACCTGCAGTCTGTTGCGGCGAGAAGTCGGGGGCTGCTGGATGTACCTGCAGCTCTGGAGACTAGTCACGCTGCTGGCTGCTTTCCACAGCAGTGATTTTTGCTGCTGCTCTCCGTGATTTTCTGGACTCCATGGTGCTGTTTCCTGTAACACACAACACACAGAGTCGCCACAAAACTCTACCAGACTGGTAAGCACTTACCCCCGGCTTGTTTTTAAACTTACGCTGGAGGAGTGACGCTCCTTCCGACTGTCGCTTCCGCAATGCGTTCGACGATATGTCGTGCATGCGTGCTGGCGGGGTCTTCGCGTAGTCACTCACGTGACTCCGAAGTAAAATTTTTAGTTTAATAACACTCTTGAACTAATCACCTTTAATAACAGAATATGCCAGGATATGTTTTAAGGATTAAAAGTTGTTTTATGAATATCCTGGTAACATCCTGATGTGAAAGTCCGATAACCTTAAACTGTTCAAATAAATCAAAAGACACAAGTCTCAGTCTTAAGTATTTATTAGAATCACCTAGGTGGGAGAGAAATACCGGCAGCTTGCGCGTAACATTAGCTCACCCAAGCGCCTGCTACCATTCTCTCAAGGAATACAAAGGAGTACCAGCTCTATATATATCTAATAGAACAGCTTAAGATACATGTAGTATTTTTCCATAGACACATAGAAAAGTCATGTTGCAAAGAGACATAATAGAATTACTTTAATTGTGTTAAGGAGTACATGAGAGTTATTAGGGAGTGTTAGGGAGTTTATAGACAGCTGCAGAAACAAGAAGACTATTTTTAGATAAGAAAGTATCAGAGTGTTGAACCTTAGATAAACAATTTGTTTCCATATTTCTATAGCATAGTGAAGGTCAGACTGTGAGGCCTGCTTGTCTACTAAATTTAATATGTTATCCTTGAAATATTGGCTGTAGCTAGAATAAGATGGCTGCTACTGCATTAACCCTTATACTTACAGATAAGTCATGTGGTAAATCTCCCTGAGAGACTCCTGGCACCGTTCATTCATTTTAATTAGATCGGCAGTGGTGAAGTTATAAGTGTTTTTCAGCACGGTGACCTGGAGAGAAATGCAGGTGTAAGATTCAGGGTAAGTCAGGATAGAATAGACATGGGATACCAACTCGCTTTATATCTGAATCTGCCATCCCTAAAGTAACCTCATCTCCCTTTGAAAGCCTTTTCATTAGGTTAAACCTTTATGAGAATAAACATCTAATCATCGGCACTATCTATCAATCCCCCCCTGTTCATCCTGACTCAACTAAGTCCCTAATTTCCACTCTCACCTCTATTGAACACCCATGTGAATTAGTGCTTCTTGATGACTTCAATAAAAACTGGCTCGATCGCTCCTCTTCTAATGACAAAAACTTGCTTAAAAGTGTACACCCGACCCAGTTAATCAACGAATCTACCAGAGTTCATGGCAATTCTACATCACTATTAGATTGGATTCTTGTTACCCATCCTGACCGAATCTTAACATCTGGTGTTTTGTCAGATTGCTTTAGCGATCATTCTGCTATCTTCTGTGTGTGGAAGATTAAACCTTCCCATCTTCCTCCTAAACTTATTTGTGTCAGACAATTTAGAAAATGGAATTATGATAATTATATGCATGACCTGATTGCAATAAACTGGGACAGGTTTCAACTTCTACCAACTGTTGAGGATGCCTGGAACTATTTATACATTGAAGTCACAAGAGTTATCGATAAGCATGCCCCCTGGAGAGAAATAAAAGTCGAGGGAAAACATTTACCATGGATTAGTGCTGATTTGATCAACCTTTTTAATGAGCGGGATAAAGTCTGGAAGACTTTCAGGGAAACAAAGGACCCTGCTGATTGGGAAAAACATAGGTCCTTAAGGAATCAGTGTACGACAAGAACACGTAATGCTAAATCAAGTCATTTTAAAAAACATCTTTCTGAAGACATGCATAATCCAAAAAAGTTCTGGAAAAGACTAAATAATGTTCTTAATAAATCAAATCAAAATATCAGCACTCAGATTCGGGTCAATAATGACATAATTCAGGACCCTGCTGTTATATCCAATGCTTTCAACCATCACTTCTCCACTGTATGTAGCTCTACTGTATTTGACTCATCTATTATATGTGACTTTCCAGCTACCTCTACACGTAGAAGCTCTTTTTCTTTTCAAAAAATAAAACCTGTTGACGTTCAACATGCTATTAATGAATTAAAGGATGATTGTGGATCTGGACCAGCTGGTATTGAGACTAAATTCATTAAGTTAGGAGCTAATATTCTAATGTACCCACTATGCGACCTGTTTAATTTGTCCTTCTCAACTTGTACCCTCCCTTCCGCATGGAAGTGTGCCAATGTTACTCCACTGCATAAGGGAGGCGACCCACATGATATTAACAATTACCGCCCCATCTCAATCTCAACTCGGTGGCTAAAATCCTCGAGAAACTAGTGTTCAACCAGCTATCACATTATGTCTCAACTTTCAACATTCTATCTCCATGCCAGTCTGTGTTCAGACCTAATCACTCCACAATTACAGCTCTGTTAAAACTCATCAGCGATGTGTTCTCTGCTTCTGAGGATGGTAAACTCACTGGTGCTATCTTTCTTGATTTAACCAAGGCCTTTGATGTTGTTGACCACTACCTACTGCTTGATAAACTTTACTCAATTGGTCTTTCTCAAAACAATCTACTGTGGTTTAACTCATCAACTCTGTGGCAGAGAGTTCCAGAGACTCACCACTCTCTTCATAACAGACGCCAATGTGTTACCTTTAATGGAAGTCAATCTAATTCCTTAATTGTTGAGAAGGGGGTCCCGCAAGGTTCGTCTTTGGGACCACTCCTTTTCTCTATTTTCATAAACGACCTCCCTAATATTTGTCCTGACTGTCAAACACAACTATATGCTGAAGATGCAGTGTGATATACATCTAGTACTAACAAGTCTGAAATTGAAAGGTCCCTTCAATCAGATCTTACTTCTGTTCAGAAATGGCTATTATTTAATAAATTAATTTTAAATAAAAATAAATCATGCAGTATGTTATTTGGCACCAGACAAGGCCTTGGTAATTCTGTAGATCTGACTATATCATTTAATGACGGATCACCATTAGAACAAGTATTGAACTTCTAATATCTTGGTGTTTGGCTCGACCCAACGCTTTCATTTACGCAGCATATTGAGACGATTACTAAAAAACTCAGCTGTAATCTAGCTATTCTTTACCGCCATATAAATTGTTTCACCTTTCAGATGAGAAAAAGAATTGTCTCTCAACTACTACTATCAACACTGGATTATGCTGATATTGTCTATCAGAATACATTTGATAAACATCTTCAACCCCTCAATGTAGTTTATAATAGTCTCTGCAGATTTATTTTAAGGTGTCCATATCTAACTCACCACTGTTCTATGTACGAAACTCTAAACTGGTTATCCCCCACGCTCAAAGATGCTACCACTGGTTCCAGTTCATCTTTAAATGCATCCATCTCAATTATCCTTCTTATTTAAAACAAGACCTATTATCATACACACCCTCATATTCACTAAGACATATTCAGCAACCCTTCTTTTTCATTCCAAGAACTAACAAAGAAATTGGGAGACGTGCATTTAAATTCAAAGCTCCTTCTGACTGGAACACTCTGCCTAGTACCATAAGAACTATTAGCTCATTTCGTCTATTTAAAAATACACTTTTACCCTTACTTATAAAACCATGTACCTGTTTCTAGTATTAGAGTCTTCGAGCTCCTTTATCAAGCTTGCTCTGTGTGTGATCATTTGGCATAGCTATTGTATATGCATGGCCATTACACTTATGTATTATTGTATTGCATAGTGTAACAAGGTCTTATATTGTATTATGTCACAATACTATGAAATAATATATCATGTAATAATGTTGATAGTATGTATTAACGTACGATGTATGATAGGTGGTATATGGTATTATGCATCAACATTATGCTGTAACACATAACTTATTATTATTGGATATGTAAAGTCAATTAACAATTGTTATAAACTATAACAAGTGGGGATGGAGGGGTTTTGGGATTGGTGTGTGGGTAGGTGGGTCAATGAGAGCCTCTATGTATGTTATGTCTTGTGCTGTATGTTCGATGTTGGACCCCCTCAAAAACGAGATGACTGTCCATCTCAAGGGGTTATCCATGAATAAACATTAAACATTAAACATATTGCAGGATATTCTAGCTCCATATAAACACTAAGCAGCCTCGTGGCCGGCTGTAGCTAACAGGCTAGATTCCGCCTGGCCTGCCGTGTTTCTATATCCACCTTTGTTGGATTATGTTTAAGAAGGAACTGCAGATGCTGGAAAATCGAAGGTAGACAAAAATGCTGGAGAAACTCAGCGGGTTAGGCAGCATCAATGGAGCGAAGGAAATAGGCGACGTTTCAGGTCGAGACCCTTCTTCTGACTGATGAATTTCCTATGGAATTCGCTCCATAAATGCTGCGTCACCCGCTGAGTTTCTCCAGCATTTTTGTCTACCTTTGTTGGATTTTGTTTCGTTTTGTCTGCTGGATTCAGTATGACATTTCTGATTTAGTTGTGGCAGATGTAAATAGTCCATTAGTATGGAAAAATAAAGAACTATTTCGAACCTTCCATAACTTTAGGAAATCCCTAAGCCATTCAATCTTTTCGCAGGTGGAATATATTCTCTGTTGTACTGGAAGGTTGCCAACACTGAACACAACTATTTACATGGGGAAAAAAGACACAAAGTGTTGGAGTAACTCAGTGGGTCAGGCAGCATCTCTGGAGAAAATGGATAGATGGCCTTTGAGATCGTCACATAGGAAAAAGGCCCATTTGCTAACCTGGGCTATTAACATACAGAATATACGGCAGTGCCTGGTCTGAATGACTGGAGGAGATTTGTTCCAAGGCTCATTCAACAGACACCATTTCCTTGGATTTTGTGGTTAGCAGCGAGCATTGTTAGCTCACCACTGATCTCCAAACTGCACTGAATATTATCTCAATGTTCTTCCCTACAGAAATGTCAGGAACTGGAGGCGAGATTCCTTTCTACAAGACAAATTTAGAAACAAAGCACTGCAGATGCTGGTTTATACCAAAGATAGAGTGCTGGAGTAACACAGCAGGTGAGGCAGAATCTCTGGAGAAAAAGGTTGGGTGACGTTTCGGGTCGTGTCCCTTCTTCAGTCTGAAGGCCAGTCTAGCCCTGCCCTAGCCTGTCCCTTCTTTTTATGTTAGCCCTAGTTGTTCAACAAATTGCCAAATTGGACAAAGGAAAGCTGACAAATTGCAATGTCTTGAGGGGTAGTAACTTGCCTAGAAATGGAGTGGGGCCGCTTTAAGCATGTTGAATCCCAGCAAACAGCAGGCTAACAAATATGTTATTTAAGGCCCTGGTGCAGGAAAATTCACCAGTGCCCAAGGTCCAAGGTCATAAGCTACAGGACAGATCGTGCAGAATGAACAGGCTTGCTTTTGCATGTCCAGACATTGTGTGGCATGCAGAGAACATCATCTCATGGAAGACTTGCAGAGAAGGGTGGTAGAGGGGAAGAGGAGAAGATTAATTGCCCACAGGAGAGGCCCTTTGGTAGTTGGGAGTGTCGGGGAATGGGAAGATGAGTCATAACAGAAGTGTGCTTGAGGATTTTGGGAGAAGTGGTCCAAGTGAGGGTCATCTACGAGACAAGATAGCTGGGGCAGAAGATCAGGGATGTGGATGAAACCAGGAGATCGGTACGCAGTATGGGTGGGGTTTGGAATGTGGATTGGGACCTGGAATTGGTTGGGATTACAATGAGATGGGCTGGGTTGGAAACCTAGGTGAGTACAATACTTGAACCTGCAAATGAAGACTGGAGAATGTACCACTGAGCCACCAGCACAGACATGGATACAAGAACATGGCATATTCTCCTACATAGATCATGAGAACAGTCATGAGCTGTCCTCTACCTCACTGGAGACCCTCGGACTATCTTTAATTTGACTTTACTAGACTTTATCTTCCGCTATTGAAGGGATCTATTGCAGTCGCTGCCTCAAAAAGGCTGGCAACATCATCAAGGACCCACACCATCGTGGCCACACACTCATCTCTTCGCTACCATCAGGTAGAAGGTACAAGAGCCTGAAATCTGGAAAATCCAGGTTCAGGAACAGCTTCACCACAGCCATCAGGCTATTGAACTCGGCATCAAACAAACTCTGAAATATAACAGCCTATTGCACTTTATCTGTTTATTTATGTGTATATATATGGTCTATGCTATATAGACACACTTATCTGTTCTGTACGTATGATTACAATACTCTGTTGTGCTGCAGCAAGCAAGAATGTCATTGTTCTATCTGGGACACATGACAATAAACTCTCTTGACTTGACTTGACTAAACGTTATTCCCTTTATCATGTATCCGTACACTGTGGATGGATCGATTGTAATCATATATAGTCTTTCCGCTGACTGGTTAGCACCAAACAAAAGCTTTTCACTGTACCTCGGTACACGTGACAATAAACTAAACTAACTACAAGGTAAATTTGGTAGCATTCCATCTGCCCAACGCATCATGTGTAGTTCCTGCAGCCCAGGATTAATAGGTGTTGTGTCCTCTGGCATCAATACTGGGCCCTACAGCAATTCAGTAAAAATGCCAAAGGATTTTTTTAATGTAACCGCTCCAGCAGGATTCCAGAATAGTGTTTTATGGATCATGCTCAAAAGAGGTTTCTCCATAACTTCCACTAATCCCTCAGGGACTCCCACGCTCTGCCAATCTGATCTCTTGTGCATTTTAAATTTCATCACAACTACCATCAGGCAGCCTAAGCTTCAGAATACTAAGCTCCAGTTCACTTGCCCCACGATTTCATGTAGTTTGACATTAGCTCAATGTCAATTTTTTAAGTGTTGGAAGGAACTACAGATGCTGGTTTAAACCGAAGATACACAGAAAAAGCTGGAGTAACTCAGTGGGTCTCTGGAGAAAAGGAATAGGTGATGTTTTGGGTCGAGTCTGAAGAAGGGTATCGACCCAAAACCTCACCTATTCCTTTTCTCCAGATATGCTGCCTGACCCACTGAGTTACCCTATTTTTTTGTGTCTGTCGCCACATATTTAAAATTATGCTCAAGAAAGTACCTGGTTATAATTTTGATTTGAGTTTGTTATCCAAACAAAGCTAGTGCAAAATTGCAGCGTTTAACAGCATGGGTTAAAAGATAGCAGCAAAGGTAATTGAAGATACACACCTTCATAAACTCAGAAGGGAGCTGTCCATTTGGAAATGAAGCTCCCTCACAGCTCAGCAGAATGAAGAATCCTCGAGAAGTACTGAAGCTGGTTTTCAGAGGCAGGTTATATTTCTCTCCCAACTGCACTATCATTCCTACTCAGGTTAAGAGGAAAATGTGAACACACATTAAGCATCCAGAAAGTACCCAACTCAACCCTACTGCATAATTAACACACTCTTCATAGAGTCATGGAGTGAACAGTACAAAAGCAGCCCCTTTCACCTACCTTATCCATGCTGACCATTGATCACCCATGCTCACCAATTCTTTGTTATCCCACTTTCGCATCCATTCCTAACAATCTCAGAGGCAATTTACAGGGAAGTAATGCTACAAAAGCAGACATCTTTGGGAAGTGGGTGGAAACCGGAGTTCCTGGAGGAAACCCAGCTGCACCCAATGACACTCATAATTATATATTCCTCCGTCAGGTCATCCCTTAGCCTCCTTTGGTCGAGGGAAAACAAGCCCAGCCTATCCAGTCTCTCCTCATTTCTGAAGTCCTCCAATTCAGGCAAGACCCTGGTGCAGTTCCTCTTTACTCACTCCAATCTAACCACGCCTTTCCTATAGTGTAGTAGCTTGAACTACACACAATACTCCAAGTACAGCCTAACCAATGGTTTGTAAAATTGCAATATAATAGAAACATAGAAAATAGGTGCAGGAGTAGGCCATTCGAGTCAGCACCGTCATTCGATATGATCATGGCTGATCATCTAAAATCAGTACCCCGTTCTTGCTTTTTCCCCATATCCTTCGATTCTGTTAGCCCTAAGAGTTAAATCTAACTCTCTCTTGAAAACATCCAGTGAATCAGCCTCCACTGGCAGAGAATTCCACAGATTCACAACTCTCTGGGTGAAAACGTTTTTCCTCATCTCAGTCCTAAATGGCCTACCCCTTATTCTTAAACTGTGACGCCTGGTTCTGGACTCCCCCAACATGGGGAACATTTTTTTTTGCATCTAGCCTGTCCAATCCCTTAAGAATATTTTGTTTCTATAAGGTCCCCTCTCATCCTTCTAAATTCCAGTGAATAAAAGCCTAGTCGACCCATTCTTTCATCATATGACAGTCCCGCCATCCCGGGAATTAACCCGGTGAACCTACGCTGCACTCCCTCAATAGCAAGAATGTCTTTGCTCAAATTAGGAGACCAAAACTGCACACAATACTCCAGGTGTGGTCTCACTAGGGCCCTGTACAACTGCATAAGGATCTCTTTGCTCCTATACTCAACTCCTCTCATTATGCCAACCTGCCATTTGCTTTCTTCACTGCCTGCTGTACCTCCATGCTTACTTTCAGTGACTGATGTACAAGCACACCCAGGTCTCGTTGCACTTCCCCTTTTCCTAATCTGACGCAATGCAGATAATTATCTGCCGTCCATTTATCCACATTACTGTATACTGCGTCTGCCCACTCACCAAACCTATCCAAGTCACCTTGCAGCCTCATAGCATCCAGCATCCTCCTTGCAGCTCACACTGCCACCCAGCTTTGTGTCTTCCGCAAACCTGGAGATATTACATTTAATTCCTTTGTCTAAATCGTTAATATTGTAAATAACTGGGGTCCCAGCATTGAGCCTTGCGGCACCCCACTAGTCACTGCCTGCCATTCTGAAAAGGACCCGTTAATTCCTACTCTTTGCTTCCAGTGTGCCAACCAGTTCTCTATCCATGTCAATACCCTACCCCCAATACCATGTGCTTGAATTTTGCACACTAATCTGTTGTGTGGGACCTTGTCAAAGGTTTTTTGAAAGTCTAGATACACCACATCCACTAGCTCTCCCTTATACATTTTACATGTTACACCCAGAAGATTAGTCAAGCATGATTTCCCCTTCATAAATCCATGCTGACTTTGACAGATCACGTCACTGCTTTCCAAATGCACTGCTATTTCATCTTGAATAATCGACTCCAGCATCTTCCCCACTACCGATGTCAGGCTAGCTGGTCTATAATTCCCCGTTTTCTCTCTCCCGCCTTTCTGGGACAGCCTTGCCAAGTCTGTCTGTCCTTCCTTCTGTTTTTGTTATTTTAAGTATATGTTAAAAGTATGTTTTAGTGTTCCTTGGTATGTTTTATGTGGGGGATGGGGAGTTAGGGGAAACCTTTTTTTCAATCTCTTACCTCGACGGAGATGTGATTTTTTTCCATATCTTATCTCCGTCCCCACTGCGGCCTAACATCGTGGAGTTGGCAGCCTTTCCTGGAGACCGACCCGGCACTCTAGGCTGCGGGAGTCCATGGGACTTTAACATCACGGAGCTTGCGATCCCTTTACCGGGGATCAAAGCTTCAACCGTGAGGCCTGTGGACTTTAACATCGTGAAGCCCACGGTCTCTGGTAAGAAGAGGCCGGCTCGGGAGCTCCATGTCGTGGAGAGAATTTCAACCGCCCTAACGCAGGAGTTTCGATCGTCGGCTGCAGGGGCTTTGATCGCCCCGACTGCGGATGTGTTGGCTGTCCTGACCGCGGGAGAATAAAGAGAAAGAAGATTGAACTTTATTGCCTTCCATCAGTGAGGAATGCGGAATCCACCGTGATGGATGTATATGTTAACTTTTATGTGGTTGTGTGTCTTGTTGCTTTTCACATTGTATGGTAACTCAAATTTCACTGTACCTTAGTTGGTGACAATAAACTGACCTTGAAACCTTGATGCCTACATTGGCTACCCTCCAGTCCACAGGAACTGATCCATCATCGAGAGAACATTGGAAAATGATCACCAATGCATCCATGATTTCTAGGGTCACCTCCTTGAGTACTCATCTAATATAATCTTGCACCATCTAATATCCCAATACTTATATTCTATGCACCAATCTATGAAGGCAAGCATACCCTATGACTTCTCCACAACCCTGTCCATTGTGCTTTCAGGTAACTATGGTCTTGGAAGCTTAGGTCAATCATAGACTTGGACCTCTAAATCCAAATTAAATAGGATTCGATTAGTCTAAAATCAAATAAAAAGTGCCTCCTGTCTAAAGAGAATGATGAAATATTCAAAGCAATTAATTTTCATTTGATACTAAGCTATTGCAAGATTTTTTATTGCAATCTTGCATATGACAATAAACATGAACTTGATCTATGTGTCAAAGTATTTCTGATGTAAAGAAATTGTTGATGCTGGAAATCAGATTCAGAAACAGAACATGGCAGAAGCACACAGTTGGTCAAGCATCATCAGTGATGAGAGAAACAGGTCAAAGATCTTTCATCAGAACTGAAAAGGTGGGAAAGCAAGCGTGTCAAGTTGCAGAGAGCGAGGGTGGAAAGAACAGAGGAAGCAAAGCAAAGTGTCAAGATAGCAATTACTTTAGAAATAGCCATTTGGAGTCTGAAAAAAATACAGCCACATTTGTGGAGATAAAAATATACTTACCTGAAATAGTTACATTAAATATTAAGTCTTGAAGGCTCAGACACACTCAATGGATGTTGCGGTGCTGTTCCTCAAGCTTGTGCTGAACATTGATAGAGAAATAGCTGATGATGAGAAGTCAGAGCGGGAGTGGAACAGAGAATTAAAGTGACAGGTTGAAGCTCAGAAGACTATAAGAGGGTGAAAAATGTCATAGAAAAGGTGTTGGGACCAGCAGAGATCAGCCGGATCATATTAAATGGCATGGCAGGCTTGAAGGGCCTGACAGTCCACTCCTGATCCTATTTCTTGAGATCACTCCCTGAATCACAAAGAGAAACAGCACGGAAAAAGGCCCGTCGGCCCAATGAGTCTGCACTGAGCACCATGTGAACAGGTTTAAACTTATTCTACCCAAACTCATATGCTTTCTTCACAACCCATTTTAATAGTAAGATTAAACAAGAACTTACCAGTTTGAAGTTTGATCTTTATTTTATGAGGAGTTGCGATGAGGGATTTCGTGAAGACCCCGCCAGCACGCATGTGCGACATTCTTCAAAGCAGCGGTGTGGAATCACAGATAACAAGGCGAAAGATAGTAAGATTAAAACTTGACTATACCAGTTGAACTTATGATAGAGGGCTGGGAGCGGAGGGCACGAAATCCCTCATCGCAACTCCTCATAAAATAAAGATCAAACTTCAAACTGGTAAGTTCCTGTTTAATCTTACTATTTTACTTCGGAGTCACGTGAGTGACTTCGTGAAGATTTCAAAGCTCTGTGATTACACGCCCTGGACCACGTCCATGCTGTCACACTGCCGCAATACTGATGGAGGAAGTTTGTTAATACATTCCAGACTGGACAGGCTGAAAAATAAATGAATGTTTATTAACACAAATAATAAGACCCCTAACTCGGGGACAAACAAAATTACGGAGCAGCTCTCAGCACAGCTTCCGCAAACGTTGCGGGGGTGGCCACCGGTTTATTGGAGATCTTTGAAACGTAGATTCACTGGCCCATCCCGCGGTAGCGAGGACATGATCCATGGGCACCTCCATGGCCCTCGCCGCTGAAGTGGATGCAGCCCTGGTAGAATGAGATTTAAAAACGTTAGTATCTTTACCAGCTGCATCCAATACTTCCCTGAGCCACCTTGCGATAGTTGAACCAGTCACCCGGTGATGTGGCTTCTTATGGCTGATAAATAGCCCCTGTTCCATCTTCCTAATGGCACTTGTATTTTCGAAATAATAGCGAAGATGGGTGACTATGCAGAGGGTGGCGTCTGTGGGATACGGCCGGAATTCCAATTGCAGCCCTAGCACACCTGGCCTATGCTGCTTAAGTAACTCTTCGACGAAGAAGGTTACTTTTTGAGGGTTCGAGACCATTCTGTCGAGGCGCAGTTTCTGTAAGGTCTGCACCCGCTGTGCTGTTGTCAGTGCCATCAGCATTACCACTTTGAGGGTGAGCTTGGTAAGTGGTAACTCTGTCATGGGAGACCAGCTTCTTAATAGGGTCAACACCACCCCTACATCCCATGTGATGTTATATCTGGGTCGTGGAGGGTTGGTATTAAACACTCCCCTCATGAATTTAGACACCAGCTGATTTGACCCCACACCTATCTTGAGGTATGAGGACAGCGCACTCCTGGCGCTATTGATAGCACTGTAGCTGAGACCCTCATCGTAATGAAGGCCCGCCAGGAATTCCAGAACGTCAGGGATCGTAGCAGAGTTGTACGTTGTTGTAGTCCGTGCACAGTATGATTCCCATTTCCTGATCTGTGTGAGATACTGCTTTCTTGTTGATACTCTGCATGATGCGGTGATGAGATCCATGGCCCTAGGTGAGATCCCAGCCTCCAGAAGTGGTCTTCTTAGAACCTGCAAGCCAACAGGTTTAAGTGACGATGGCACGGGTGAATTTCCCCAGTAACGGGCTTCGTAACCAATTTAGGGCGTTTCGAAATTTGCACCCATGGGCTTTTGACCATCTGGTGGACCACCGGGTACCATGGTTGCGTAGGCCAGTCCGCTATAATCAGTATGCCTGAAGCAGAATCCAATTTGATTTTCTGCAATACCCGACTGAAGAGGCAGAATGGGGGAAATGCGTAGCAGAACCATTTCCCCCAATGGAGAGAAAATGCATCCATTGCTACTGCCCCAGGGTCTGGTTCCCAAGACACATATGTTGGTATCTGATGGTTCAACCTAGATGCAAAAAGGTCAATATCTGGTGTACCAAATTTAGCTATTATTTCAGCAAATATTTGCGGATTCAACATCCACTCGATGTTATCATTGAATACACGTGACCTGGTTCCGCCACTGTATTAAGCTTCCCTGGAAGATAGGTTGCTGAGATCCAAATATTCCTTTCAATACACAAGTGCCAAATAGTGTTGACTAAATCATCACAAGATACTGACCTGATACCACCCATATGATTTATGTAAGCTACCACCGTGGTATTAACTATTTGAAGACGGACATGTACATGACTTAAATTTGTGCAATATGCCCGTAGCCCATGGAAAACACCTAGCATCTCCAAATAGTTTATCCCTTGTGACTGTAAAAGCGTGAATTCATGAGCATCCCATCTGCCACCACAACTGGACACAGTGTCAGTCGCTCCCCACCCTTGTCGCTTGCGTCGGTTTGTACCACAACTGATGGGTTGGAGCAATGATGAGTTTATAACAGTCACTAATATTGTTAGTCCACCATCTTAGCTCAATTTTTGCCTTTATCGGCAGCTGCATGGACCTGTCAAAATGTCCAGCATTTGATTTTAACCCTGAGAAATATTTGCTCTTTGTAAATTTTGATAATGTAGTGGCCCAAATTGTGTAGCAGGAAATATAGCTATGATTTTCCCAATTACCTTAGCAGCTTGTCGAATAGTCAGTACAGCAGCGCAAGCAAGGCTGTTACAAGTTTCTTGAATATCAGCTACTTTCCCAGCTGGGACAGTGACAATCATCTGATTCGTGTTAATAGTGAATCCCAAATAATCCATGACCTGTGATGGATTGAACTTAGATTTGTCTGGATGGATGACAAATCCCAACTCCTCAAATATTGATATAGTAGCTGCAACTGCCAGCTGAGCCAATTCTAAAGTTTCCCCTAATATTAATATATCGTCCAAGTACGCCATGACGATATGATTTTGTCTCCTGAGGCACGCCAAAATAGGTTTAACGATTTTTGTAAACAGCCGAGGTGCTGTTGTAATCCCATTGGGTAACGCTTTGTATTGCCATAACTGATCCTTCCAGACAAATTTCAAGAACTTCCTGTGATGTGTTATGATAGGGACTGTACGGTATGCATCTTTCAAATCAATGCAGGCCATAAAGCACCCTCTGCTAACTAATTGTTTAGCTGTTTCAAACGTCTCCATTTTGAAATGGGTGTATTGTACAAAAGTATTCAAATGGGTTAGGTCAATGATAATACGACAACCACCATCTTTTTTAGGTCTTGTAAAGATGTTGGACACAAACTCTAATGGCTCATGTGTCCTTCTCTCTATCACCCCTTTAGTATCTAATCGTAAAATTTCTGCATGTCCTGCCTCCATCTCTTTTTCCAAGATGGCGGCGCGCATGGTCGCAGCGGCTCACGGCTGCATTTGGCCTGTTCAACCTGCTACCCTCAGGGAGGCGCTATAGGTGCATCAGCACAAGGATAAATAGACTCAAGAACAGTTTCTTTCCAAAATCCATTATCTCCCTAAACTCACACATGCACTGACTTCACAGCCTAACCCCCGGACTTTCATCTATCCACCTACTGTAATTTGTACTGTAACTATAATTTCCAATATGTGCAATAACCCATACTGGATATAGGAATCCTATTCATCCATTCTATTTATCCATTGTCTTTTTATAGATATGTATATAGCGCTGCAGAAACTGTGCACCTTATCCCCCCCCCCTTTTTTTGTTTTGTTTTGCACTGAGTAGGAGCAGCTTTTAATCCCATTGTACATGTGTATAGTGACAATAAAAGGCATTCTTATTATTCTTCTTATTCTTCTTCTTATTTTTGAGAAAGCGCAAACTTGCGATGAGGCACATGCTGCGTAGGGGGAAGTTTGTCTTTAATAAACTCTATTACATAACCCTGAATACTTTGTAGAATAAAGGGGTCTGAAGTTACTTTTTCCCAAGCACCCGCAAAGTACCGCAACCGTCCTCCAACCTGTGAGGGTACCTCTGCTATTTTCTGGCGAGAATCAAACCCCCTTACCTCCATGGTTAACGCCGGGGTCTAGAGAATGGGGGCTTTTGCGGTCTTTGTGCTGTTGATGGTTGTTGCCGCATTTTCCACGCGGGCTTCGGAGGGCCCTGCCCTAAAAAAGACGGTTGTTGTTGCTGATGTTGTTGCTGATGCTGTTGGGCAGCCGGTGGTTGGTATGTTCGTGCCGGATAGGTTCGTTGGTACCTGTCCAACTGCCACCTCGGCTTAGAAGAAGGATAAGGATGCTGCCTTCGATAAGACTGGCTTCTACCCGTCACAGGTGGCTTCATGAGCCCCACCGTTTTGGCTTCTTCATCCAAATCTTTAACCTGCTTCGACAGGTCCTCCCCAAACAGCTGTCTTGGTGGTGGTGTGGTGGAGGTGCGACACAACCCAGCAAACTTTGGGTTGAGGTTGGGCCGAATGGAGCTCTTTCGAAAACAATTAATCTCGAACTGTGTGTTACACAGGAGGGCTAATGCGTCTTGTTGTTCCACCGACACATCTGCCCCATCCAGGGTCCTAGCGAACGCCGTTATGCCTGAAGTGAGTAAATTCAGGATCTTCTGGAGCTTGCCCTCCTGTGCCCTGGTGTTACTACTGATGTTCCCCCAAATCGGCATGTTGACTTTAGGCACGTTGAGGAATACACAGTTCGCTGGGGCCTTGTATTTTTCCAATGTCTCAGCGACGACATCGTCTTGGAGCTGGTGAGTTGTTAAGTAATTAATGCTAGCCTCTAGTTTGGGATGTAGTGGTTCCCCTACACTGGTTGGCTTCCCAAACTTCGCGACGGCCTCCAGCATGTCTTCAGCGTCTGGAACAGCGGGCTGGTCTTCTACCGCTACATCTTCAAAATCACCCATACGCTGACTTTATCTGCTAGCAATAGACGAGGGTGAGATCGAAAGCGGCGGCCTGATCTTACTCCCAGACCGCAGGGACTCCCGCTCTTGCCGTTCCAGATCCCTCTGATAGAGCACCTCCACCATCTGCTCCATTCTGGCCATGCGACCGCCGCCGCTACACACGGACGACAGGTCGACTTCCCCAGGCCATGCTGAGTCGCTGGGGCTTCTGCCAGTAGGTCGCACCTCCACGAGATGCGCTGGCAGGTACTCGTCAACACCCGCTCCTGCGGGGCTGAACGACCTCTGCACGGACAACCCGCTAGTCCACCGTCGTTCGGACCTCTGCCTGATGGGAAGGCAGAGGAAACGAGTCGGAACCGGTCCCCAATACCGGCTCCGCGGTCTGTGCAGGCATGCCGTCACCCTTACCCCCACAGGTCTGTGACGGCGCATAGTACTGTACTCTGCGCCGCCAGCATAGTACATAACACAGGTCTGTACTCTGCTGCCACCGGTCTGCGCTCCGGCAGCCTGTTCCGGTGCAGTGCTGGTACCTCCTGCACCTGCAGGGAATCCTGACGCTCCAGCAGCACGGCCGCCAGCCTGCAACCTCGCAGGTTTCCCCTGCGGCATGTCAACGCCCACCGCAGCAGCGGGGCTCGACTTCAGCACGGCTTTTCCCCGGGTCTGCCCTCGAGGGACCTGTAAAGTAAAAGAGGTACTTGCCATGCGAGGCACCTTACTCTGTGCCTTTTTCCCACCAGCCCTGACTTTGGGCGATGGTGGGATGAAGTCAGGGTCTCCTTCCCCCTGCTCCTGTGCGGAATCCCCTCCAGGTGGAAACGGAGGCGAGTCGGCCCCTACCGACTCCATAAGGCCCGACCTCCGCACCTTTTTCCCCGGTCATACAGGTGCTGCCAGTGCTTCGGTCAGCTCCGAGGAAGTTGGCCGCGGTCCGCGGCTCTTGGAGAGTTTTCTTTTCTCCTCCATCGTTTCTGTAACACAAATGCTACAGAACAACCAGCTCAAGGTTAGTGAAAACTTACCTGGAGCCGTCTTTTGAAGGAGCTGTTGGGGAAGCGCACCCCCCCCCCCAGTTTGCCATTAGCAAATGCGAGCGACGATATGTCGCTCATGCGTGCTGGCGGGGTCTTCACGAAGTCACTCACGTGACTCTGAAGTAAAATTTCCCCCAAATTCTCATCATCTCCACCCTAGGAGGTTGGGGGTGCTGTGCGTCGGCTGTTATTTAGACTTTTTTTTTTTTTTTTAGCATGTCCATATGTTTGTTTTAGTGTCTCTCGGTATATGCGGGTAGTGGTGGAAGGGAAAGGGGGAACCTGTTTTTCAGTCACTTCCTTGACGGAGAGGCTACTTTTTTCATGTGGCTTCTCCGCCTCCCTCACGGCCTAACAGCTTGGATTGGTGCGGCCTTTCGCAGTCGGGCCCAGAACTTCAGCAGCGGGCGCAGCGTGGTGTTTTCTATCACAGAGTGGGGCGATCCCTTGCCGGGGATCGCCAGAAAGGAGTACTCCGATCGCTGGCCTTGTGACTTTGGCGTCATGGGGCTGTGGTCTGCGGAGCTTCTAGCCGCGGGCATGGAATGGCTTACAGATGACGTACCATCCAGAGCCTGGGATCCCTTACCGGGGATCGCCAGAGAAGAGCTCCGACCGCTGGCCTGTGGCTTATAACATCCTGAACTCGCGGTCTCCTGTAAGCCACAGAGTGTGTTTGACCGTCCCGACATTGGAGGTTTGATCATCCCGACGAGAGGGCCTGTGCATCCGGCCATCTGTAGAGGTGACTACGGAGGGCTCAAGGCCCCGACCACAGGTGAACTAAGGTGAACTGACCGAACTTTGTTGCCTTCCACTACTGTGAAGAATGCTGTGATGGATGTTCATGTTCAATTCTATTGTGTATTGTGTGTTATTTTTTCAATTGCATTGCTGCTGGCATATTCATTTCACTGTACCTTAGTTGGTGCATGTGACAAATACATTTGAACCTTGAACCTTTCCTCCACTCTCCTACTCCTAAATCTACCACTCTTCTGCACATGATTTTTACAAATTAATTGAAACCAATTATTCAAATATTGCTAATTTACCCACCCTCATCAACCACACCCGACACTAATTTGTTTTGCAGGGTTTTTATCACCCCATTTGATGGTCACAAAACACTATTTTTAAATTCCAAAAGCAAAATAGAAAATGTTGGAAGCACTCAGCAGACCTGGCAGTGTCTGAGATTCAAGGGCAATGGTTTGGGTTAAGGACTCTTCATCAAACTGATGGAAAACAAGTATATTTTAAACTGTAGAGAAGATGAGTGGAGAAAACAGAATGACATAGAAATGGTGCAACACTAAGTTGTCAGTGAAACAATTATTTTAAAAAAACAAGTGAAAAGTGAAACAAGCTGAAACAAATTGTACAGCCACATTTGTGAGGAGAAAAAGAGAGATGACCTGAAATTGTTGAATTTGAGCTGCAGGATGGCCAGATGAAAGATGAGTTTCAGATCCTCAAGCATGCGTTGGGTATAGTTAGACAGATAACTCATAGCAGGGGTGGGACAGAGAATTTAAATGACAGGTGACCGGAAGATCAGGATCACCTTGACAGAGTGAATGAAGATGCTCTATGCAGTGGTCACACAATCTGCATTTGATTTCTCTAATCTAGAGGAAGCTACACTGTGAGCACTGAATGCAATTGTCCAGGCTATAGGAACCTGTGAATAGTGAATGTTTGCTTCACCTGGAAGGACTATTTGGGTTCCTGAATGTTTAGTTTAGTTTAGAGAGACAGCATGGAAACAGGCCCTTAGTCCCACCAAGACCTCACTGACCAACAGTCGCCCATATACTAGTTCTATCCTACATCCAAGGGACGATTTACAGAAGCCAATTAACCTACAAACCTGCACGTCTTTGGTGTTTGGGAGAAAACCGGAGCACCCGGAGAAAAAACAAGAACGTGCAAACTCCTCTCACTTGAATGGTGAGAAGTCATGAGGTAAAAGGAGAAGCACTGCACTGTAAGAAGAGGAGTTGATGAGGACGTAAGAATGGAACCAGAAGACACAAAGAGAAGATCGTTTCAGAATTCTGAATGAGAAAGGGATGGGCAGAGATTTGTGGTGGCAGAATCCCATTGAAATGACAGAATTGATTGAAGATCAATTGTATGTGGAGACTGACAGTAAAAGGTGAACTCTCTCAACTCTATCATTATCCTTTGAGTACATTGGAAATACATACTAACGTGAAAACAATGGTTAATTTCATTATCAACTTTGTTGGATTCCACAGAATTTAACATGTGTTTTACAATAACCTTTTGTGGAAATTTGAACTGCCCAGTGCTGAGTATTAAGCAAAAACATCACGCTTTTTAATGGCAGCCTTTTGCAAATGTTTCATCTTCATTGACCATGTAAAACAATGATGGAAATGGTACCTGCTACATCGTCTACTATTTCGGCGTAAGTGCGTCGAGCAATATCAAGGAACTCGTTGATGTTTGGTCGGACAGCATAGCATTTCTGCGTTCTCATGTTCAAGCAGCCTTTAATGTACCTGGTGTCATCATTGATAACAGTCTTGATTTCTTCCAGGATAAGGCTGAATCTACAATTTTCAATACAAAAATAGCAAACGTAATGAATTATTCAACGTGCTGTTAGGAATTAGTTTATCGTTCAGTGAATCTGGGGGCAAACACACCATGCATATTAACCACATAGACACAAAATGCTGGAGTAACTCAGCAGGTCAGGCAGCATATCTGAAGGATAGGTGACGTTTTGGGTCAAGACCTGAAACGTCACCTATTCTTTTTCTCCAGTGATGCAGCTTGACCTGCTGAATTACTCCAGCATTTTGTGTCTATTTTCATAGTAAACCAGCATCTGCAGTTCCTTCCTACATATATTAACCACATGTTGATTTGTTTCTGAGGTACTGTGCCTAATCCCAGGAAGGATGCATGGACCTCATCTACACTGTAAATGAAGTCAGACTACAACTTTGTGTAGTGATTGTGAGTGCAGGGTTTGTTCTCAGAGCAAAGAAGTTTTAACAGAGGTGTTCAAATTTATTCTCATTAAATAAGGATACATTGCTTGAAACAGATAGCCAGAGATACAAGGAAGTTAAATGAAAAGCAAAAGACTGCGGATGCTGGAAATCTAAAATAAAAACAGATGCTGACGTATCCACTGAGCACCCCTTTATTGATTAGTAAGGGTGATAGGCATTACAGGGTGAAGGCAGGAGAATATAGTTGAGAGGAAAAGATAGATCAGCCATGATTGAATGGTGGAGTAGACTCGATGGGCCCAATGACCTAATTCTGCTCCTAGAACGTATGAACATGCAAATAATGTATCTGACAAAACAACCTGATGTAAAAATCATATTTTTTAAATCATCAAAAAAACAGGTTACCTGGTCAGTATCACAATGCCTTATGTGGAGGTCTGCTGTCTATAAATTGACTGCCATCTTTCCCCCATTAACATGGTGAGCATATTTTTAAAAATGCTCATGGATAAGAAGTGTTTTGTGATCTTCTGAGGGCGTGAAAGGTGCTCTATAAACGCAATTCCCTTCTTCCCAATGAGTTGTAAACAGGAATGCTCATGAAGCAGGTGCAATAGCAACTTTCAAAAAGGAATTGAAATATTTGTAGAAAAGTAGATTGAAAATAATAGAAACCAACCAAGATATGTAACTCTGAAGAAGGGTCTCGACCCGAAACGTCACCTATTCCTTCGCTCCATAGATGCTGCCTCACCCACTGAGTTTCTCCAGCATTTTTGTCTACCTAAGATATTGAACTCTGTTGTTAATATGAAGAGTTTAAGGGTATTGGGGAGACCAATCTACTTTGGACAGTAAAATGTGTTGAGTACCTGGTGAAATGCAATGTTGTTTTCTAATACTATGCAGGCTTCCCAATCGTTGGTCGTCGAAGGAGGTGGGATCGAGTGCAGTGTGAAGATCTCTGGTTATTATAGTATTTCAGGTGTACTTATGAGACAATACATATGTGCAGCTTTTACAGATATTGCACAGTTGAAGGAGGGTATTAGACAATGAGCCAAGTTCACCAATGCTCACTATACTGTAGTTACCTGCTATCTCCAAGTGAACTGCAATACGCCTTCAGGAGTGGTGTTTTGCAGCTTTTCAGAATTTCCTGAAAAACAAGAACACATTGCCAGAAAATTATGATTATGCAATTCTCGAAAATTTCTTCTCCTTGTTCCCAACATCTGTCATGTTTCTGGCATGAATATACTCGCATCCTGAGCTATTGCTATTCTGGTATTGTTATCGATTTATTATGGCTACGAGATATTTACAGAATCTACAGACAGGCAAATCATGTCATACAGGAGTACTTCAGGTACTGCAAAAGAGAGAATAAATAATACGGTGGCGCTGTGACACAACTGATAACACTGCTGCTTCACGGAGCCAATGAACCAGGTTTGATCCTGTCCTTGAGTGCTATCTGTGTGGAGTTTGCATGTTTGTCCTGTTGCTGCATGGGTTTCCGCCGGGTGCTCCAGTTTTCTCCCATATCTCGAAGGTTTGTAGGTTAATTAGCCCTCTGTAATTTGCCACTAGTGTGTTAGGAATGGATGCAAAAGTGAGATAACATTGAACTAGTGTGAATGGGTGATCGATTCAACATGCACTTGATGGGTCTGTTTCCATGCTGTATCTTTCAATCAATCAATGAAATGCAGAATATAGTGTTGTAGTTGCAGAGATGGTGCAGATTTTTAAAAGTGCAAGGGTTGCAATGAGGTAGGTTGGAAGATCAGGACTACACCCTAGCTTATGTAAGGACAATGCAGTAATCTGATAACAGCAGGGAAGAAACTATTCTGGAATCTGGTGGTACATGCTTTCAAGCGTTTGTGTCTGGCTGACAGGAGAGGGGAGACAAGGGAATAATCAGGGTGTGAATGGTCCTCCACTGTTTTTTAGAAGCAGCATGAAATATAGATGGAATTAATGTGGGGGACGTTGGTTGCATGATGGACTGAGTTGCATTTATAACTCTCTGCAATTTTGTTTGATTATGGGCAAAGCAGTTGCTACACCAAGCTGGACAGGATGCTTTGCATGGAGCAACCGTAGCCTGTATTGGTGAAGAATATTTCATGGATATGACATTATTTCAAGAGTAAGGACATTCCCTCGCCACTCTCATTGTGCCTTGTCACCTATCATCTAATGCTGGCTATCTGTCCCATAGTTTAAAATGGCACTTAACAAGTTTGTGGGTTTGGTATATGCAAAAAAAAGGCACTAATTGCTTCAAAGGAGAATATCTAATACAATTTGACTGAGAATAACATTTTGGGGACAGATGAGTTAAAGCCGAGTCAACATGATAAAGAATGATGAGAGTTTTATGGAGGTAATTCAAGAGCATGGTTCCCAGTGTGCTGAAGGCCTATATGTCACCTGCCATGGCCAGAGACATTCACCACCACAACCTTGTTGACCCTTTTCCCATCTACCCTTATCACAATTGCCAGCATTAGGGCAGTAACATTCATAACCGCAACTATTTAATGATCTAACTATTTAAATACCTCTTATACAAAGCAATCGTAGCAGATTACACCACCTCATCTGGCAGCATATTCCAGATATCAATGACTCCCTGTGTAAAAACTTACCTTTCAGATCTCTTTTGAACTCCTTTCTCCCACATAAACCTATGCCCTCTTATTTTTTGACATCGCTACCAAGGGAAAAAGGTTTCGACTATCTAGATATCTATGCTTCGCACAATCTTTACCGCTATCAGGTCGCCCCTCAGTCTCCTTCTCCCAAGAGTAAACAAGCCCAACCGATCCAGTCTTCCATTCCAGGAAACATTCTACTGAATCTCCTCTGCATTCTCTATAGCCCAGTCATTTACTTCCAGCATGTGGCAACCACAAATGCACACAATATTCCAAATGCTTTCTAACCAATGTTTTGTAAACTTGTATCATAACATCCCAACTTTTATAATCTTTTTCCCAGCTAAGTGTCTTTTAAGTGGTTTACAATTTGCTGTATGTCCTACCCCTATCTAGTGTATGAAATTCATTACCTATTATGGCATTTTCAAGAACTTTGAGCAATGCAGAAATTGTAAAATGTTTTTTGAATGGAATTACAGAGATAAAGTACAGTGAAGCGCGGGTACATTAAGTAGTACCACAACGTGGTGGTAGCATTTCTAAGGAACCTCACCTTATCTTAAATCGTGTTTTAACAACTATTGTGTCAATGGGTATAGGGAGTTAAGAATAAGAACGTTTCAGACTCACAGTAACAACATTAATTTTTCCACAGGATTTTCATAAAGAAAGGACTTTTCAATAGTATAAGTTTATCTTTGTTGGTGCAAGTTTAAAATGCCAAAGGCTGTATTGTTTAATAAAGGTTCAATAGACAATAGACAATTTTGTTACTCAAATGTCAATGGAAGGAACTGCTTGTCAATTTCAGTTTCCCACGGCTGTTAAGAGGGAATGGTGTCTGATTACTGCGGTGAGGTTACATGGAAAGCTTTGATATCCAGACTGTTTTTTTTTCTCCTTGAGAATATCCAAGATAATTTTTGTTCAAGATAGTTCTGAATCTAAATTGAGTTATAACCAATTCAGTGAAAACACATGAAACATAAACTATACATAAATTATCCCATACTGTGCAATAGCAAGATATCAGTGCAAAAGTACATGTAGAAAATAAGTGCACAGTTGCGCAAGAGGAGGTCCGCAATGTTCCGTTGCTGAGCTAGGATTAGCATTGTGCAGGTTGGATCAAGAATGTAATGGCTAACAAAATATAGACACAAAATGCTGGAGTAACTCAGTGGGACAGGCAGCATCTCTGGAGAGAAGGAATGGGTGACGTTTTGGGTCTGAAGAAGGGTCTCGACCCAAAAAGTCACCCATTCCTTCTCTCCAGAGATGCTGCCTGTCCCGCTGACTTTTACTTTAGTTTAGTTTAGAGATATAGCACGGAAACAGGCCCTTTGGCCAACAGGGTCCGCGCTGACCAGCGATCCGCGCACGTTAACACTATCCCACTGGGGACAATTTTTACATTTACCAAGCCATGTAACGTCTTTGGAGTGTGGCAGGAAACTGAAGATCTCGGACAAAACCCACGCAGGTCACGGGGAGAAAGTACAACCTCCGTAAAGACAGCATCCATAGTTGGGATCGGACCCGGGTCTCCGGCGCTGCATTCGCCGTAAGGCAGCAACTCTACTGCTGCGTCACCGTGACTACCCACTCCAGTATTTTGTGTCTATCTTCAGGCTTCTGTACCTCCTTCCCAATGGTAGCAGTGAGAAGAGGGCACGGCCCAGATAGCGGGGAAGCTTGACGACAGATCTTAAGGCAGTGCCTGGTGTAGATGCTTCTGATGAAAGTGCCTGTGGTGGACCATGCCGAGTCCACTCTCTGCAGCCTCTTATGTTTCTTTGCACTGGAATTGCTGTTCCAGGCCATGAAGCAATCTGTCTGGATACTTTATATAGTGCATCTGTAGTAAGTTTGATAAGAGTATTCAGTGAAAGGCCGAATCTCTTTAAACGTCCAAGATAGCAGAAGTGCTGCCGCTCCTTCTTTGCGATTACCTCAGCTGCTGGACCCAGGACTGGTCATCTGAGATGTTAATGGCCAGATATTTGAAGCTGGTAACTCTCTCCACATTGGACACACCAATGAGAACTGGTACATAGTCTCCTGAACGCCTTTCTGAAGTCCTTATTGATATTGAGTGTAGTATCAGCAACGTCCACAGCAGTGGATGTGAAGGACAAATTTATAGATGGCGTTGGAAGTGTCTGGAGAGGATGCGACTATTATTTGAGTCGCATCCTCGCCCCCCCCCCCCCCCCCCGCGGCCTACCTACTGGATTGGCGCGGCCTTTCCTGCCAGGACTGACCAGAGCTCCTGCAGCAGCGGCGCAGCGTTGGAAACATTGCGGGGCGGGCGTTGCCTTACCGGGGATCGCCGTTTGGAGCTCCGGAGTGCTGGGCCTGCTGCACCGACATCGCGGAGCTTCCAACGCGGGTGGCGCTGACCAACATCCTGCGACTCCGCCCACCTCGGCCTGTGGACTTCGGGAGCCGCGGACTCCGGTGGGAGGTGGCTGGTTTGGAGGTCCGGGCCGCTGAGGATGTTCTCCGTCGGGGTTCGGCGTCGGGGTTCCATCGTTCCCCGCGAGAGTGCCTGAGCATCGGGCCGCCCGTGGCAGCGACTGCGGGTGCTCGGGCGGCCCCGACCACGGGTGAACATCTGTGAAGATCGGCTGGGAGGCTGGCTGGACTATGGTATTTTCCTTAACTTTGGTGCCGCTGTGGGGTTATGTTGTGTGTGGACTTCTGTGTTTGTGCTTTAAAAAAAAAGTTTATTTATTTATTATTTATTTTTATGTTACTGACTGTAAGGAAAATCCATTTTGTTGTCTCTAAAATGAAATCATGACAACAAAGTGAATAAAACAACAAGCTGTCACACAGTCGTGGGTGTGAGCAGAGTAGAGCAGGAGGCTAAACGAGTGGTAAGCTCATGGAGTGCTTTGAAAACAAGGGATAAAAATGTGGAAGTCACATGTTGGGGGACTGGAGAACATGGAAGAAATTTTAAAATAAGACCAAAGTTATTTAGTATTGAAATAAGGAAGCACTTTTTTGTGCAAAAAGATGATAGAAATCTTGAATACCCCATCAACGATAGGTCAAACTATTTTTGCAGAGTAAGTGATTGTGAAGTATGCAATTTAAATGTGAGCATTGTGCGGTTTTGATGGCTCAGAATGAATGCTGGAAAATATTTTGCCCTGACAGTAATAAATGGATTCTCAGGAAAGATGTTAAGATCGAGAAATATGAGTCACCAGGGTCACGCAACAGGAAAACGGTGGAATGACATTTTGGAGAGATTAAAGTCTAAGGAAGTTGGATGAATAGAAAAATCACGCTTAAGAAAACAACCGGGAGTAATCATGGACTAATATATTTAAGGTGTCAAAGTAATCAGATATGGATGATGTGAATTTAAAACCACTGACTCAAAAACCATTGAGCAAGATGCTGACATAAGCTCCTTTTGCACATAAAACAAAGGAAGCTAATGCGACAGGCAAATTTACATGTTAAATGCAGGGCTCTGTATGCAAGGTGCAAGAGTAGCTGAGCCAAATGATAAATAATTAACAAAGAGGGGAAATAGAAATGCAAAGAAATGTGGAAGGTGACAGAAAACCATGATTTGGAGCAAAGCCATTGCGTGTGTACAAGAAGGGACAGAGCCGGCTGTACTTTTTGTGAAGGCTCCGCTCCTTCAACGACTGCAGTGAGATGCTGCAGATGTTCTACCAATCGGTGGTGGCCAGTGCCATCATCTTCGCTGTTGTGTGCTGGGGCAGCAGGGCAAAGGTCACGGATATCAACAGGATCAACAAACACATCAGGAAAGCTTGTTCCGTCCTGGGGGCGAGTTGGATTCATGGGAGCTGGTCTTGGAAGGGAGGATGCTTCCCAAACTGCGGAGCATCCTGGACAATACAGCTCACCCCCTCCATGACACGCTGGTCAACCTGAGGAGCACCTTCAGCAACAGACTGGTTCCACCAAGATGCAGCACAGAACACCACAGGAGATCCTTCTTCACTGTGGCTATCAAACTGTACAACTCCTCCCTGTTGGTCGTGAGGTAGACTGACTCCCCCCCCCCCCCCCCACCTCCCCAATCGTCGCACATCCCCTATCCTTTCCGCTTGTCACTTTAATTTCATGTTTCAAGTGTCTTGTGCTTTCCCTCCTGGGATAAATAAAGTTCTATCGTCTCGTATTCGAGCGTTGTCCTCTGTTGCAGCTCAACTACTGAGGGAAGCTATGGGGTGGATTCAGGGATAAGATTTCCTGTCATTGAGTAAACCATGGGTTTTCAATGGACAGTCACCATAACTTTGTACAAGGCGAGCCATGTCTTACAAACTGAACTTTGTCTTTTTGAGGTGAAAAAAGTGATGGTTGAGGGTAAAGCAATGAATGTTTATTGTTATATGTATTGAAACAGACCAATGCAATTCTTACTTGCAGCAGCACGAGGTTTGTCAATACATTCAATATAATAAACAAACAAAAAAAGTTCAATAAATTTAAAAAATATATAATAGAATAGAATAGTAAGATTAAACAAGAACTTACCAGTTCAAAGTTTGATCCTTATTTTATGAGGAGTTACGTTGAGGGATTACGTGAAGAAGCCCCGCCAGGCGCAAGCGCGTCATACTTCAAAGCAGAGGCATGAAAACACAGAAAACAAATAGCCGAAGTAACATAGTAAGGCTTTTAGAAGACTAGAACTACCAGATGATCTCTTAGATTATGAGGGTGGGAGCGGAGGGCACGTAATCCCTCAACGTAACTCCTCATAAAATAAGGATCAAACTTCGAACTGGTAAGTTCTCGTTTAATCTTACAAATTTACTTCGGAGTCACGTGAGTGACTACGTGAAGATTTCAAAGCTCTGTGTTTTCATGCCGTAGATGCATTCCATACGACAATCTGCTTTGGTTGACACAGTAGTGAATAAATAATATATTGAACATTGCTTCAAATTATTCAATAACCATTTTTAATAATAATAACAAAAACAGTAATAACCCCTCTGTCCCAGGGGGAAATTACAAACAATGATATAAAAACAAAGCAGATGAATTAAATGGAACCCAAAACAGCATGCCCAAACCGTGGCACTGTCTGCACAGATTTGTCATAGAATTGTGAAAATGTTGATTCTCTAGACCATCCTGCGGCTGCGAGGATTTGGTCTAGCGGCATGTCCTGAGCCTTCACCGCGGATGTTGATGCTGCCCTGGTGGAGTGAGATTTAAATACATGAGTGTCGACTCCAGCATAGTTGAGAACCTGTTTCAACCATCTAGAAATAGTTTGTACTGACACTCTTTTATATGGCTTTTTGTGACTAATCAGCAGTCCTGTCTCAGAACCTCTGAGACTCCTTGTTAACTCAAGATTTTGGCTTAAGTGTTTAACTATACATAACATTTGGTCAACAGGATATGCTTAAACGTCACCTTGGTTCCTGCCATACCTGGCCTGCTTAGTTTGATTAAATCATAGACATAAAATGTAATGTCATCTACAGACAAATGCATACTATCTATTCGTAACAATTGTAATGTTTGTGCTGAAACCAGCGCCATTAGCATAACCACTTTAAGAGTTAATCTCTGCATAGATAATGACGTAATTGGAGCCCATTGCCGAAGCAGTGTGAGAACTATACTGATATCCCAGATTTCTGTATATCTAGGTTTGGGAGGGTTTTTGTTAAAAATTCCTCTCATAAATCGGGATACTAACGGATGAGACCCGATAGGTTGTTGTTCTGAAGACTGCCCTAAATAGGACAAAGCACTCCGAGCACTGTTAATGGCACTATAACTCAAGTGCTCATCAAAATGCAACTTAGAAAGGAACTCCAACACATCACATATGCTTGCAGTATGATAAGATATATTTGATTGTACACAGAACATCTCCCATTTCTTTATGTGAACCACATATTGTTTTTTAGTGCTGTTCCTCCAGGCTGCAGTGATAACCTCCATGGTCCTGTTTGACAATCCAAGGCCTTGGAATGGTCTGTTCAGAACCTGCAGACCAACAAATTGATACGATCATGTACCGGGTGACTTTCTCTTGTAACCGGATGCACCAACAAATTACTGCAGCTGGGAATCATCATGAATGGCTGAGCCATCATTCTGAGTACTAATGGGAACCATGGTTGTGTTGGCCAATTTGGGGCCACCAAAACGCCTGTGGCGGAATCACTCTCTATTTTGGTGAGACATTTCGTGATCAGACAAAATGGAGGAAATGCATAAAAGAATGAGTGACCCCAATGTAACGAGAATGCATCCACAGCTACTGCTCCTGGATCTGGCTCCCATGAAACATATTTAGGCAACTGGTGATTCAATCTGGATGCAAATAGATCAATATCTGGCAACCCAAATCGAGTGACAATTGTTTGAAAAATTTTTGAATTCAACATCCATTCTATATTGTCATTAAACTTTCGTGACCTATGGTCTGCCACCACATTGTCTATACCTGGTAGATAGATGGCTGAAACCCAGATGTTCCTTGAAATACACCAATGCCACATGAGGTTAGCCAAGTTATCACATGATACTGATCTTGCTCCTCCCATATGATTAATATATGCCACTGCTGTGGTGTTATCAATCTGGAGTTGAACATGTAAATTATTCATTGTGGAGCAATATGCCTTTAACCCATAAAATGCCCCCAATAATTCCAAATAATTAATCCCTTGTGTGTTGAGAATCAAACCTTCTTGTTCATTCCATCTACCCCCACGGCAAGACTCGGTGTCCGTAGCCCCCCATCCGAGAGCGCTTACATCAGTCTGTAAGATCACTGAAGATTCTTGCACCAAATCTCCCCTCTCGATCTCTCTCTCCCCTCTCTTTTCTCGATCTCTCTCTCTCCCCTCTCTTCTCTCGATCCCTCTCCCCTCTCTTCTCTCGATCCCTCTCTCTCCCCTCTCTCTCCCCCTCTCATCTCTCGATCCCTCTCTCTCTCTTCTCTCGATCCTTCTCTCTCCCCTCTTCTCTCCATCCCTCTCTCTCCCCTCTCTTCTCTCGATCCCTCTCTCTCCCCCTCTCTTCTCTCGATCCCTCTCTCTCCCCTCTCTTCTCTCCCCTCTCGATCTCTCTCCCTCCTCTCTCTCCCTCCCTCCTTCCCTCTCCCCCTCCCTTTTACCCCGTTCCCCCATTTCCCTCACATCTTTCCTCCCCAGCCCCCACCTTTGCGTAGTTTACCTTGCATGTATAGTGCAGAATCCCTTGTATTGCTTTAACACACACTGTGCACAAAATTACAGGCACACACAAACACACATTCATATAAATATATGGTGGGACAGATAGAATAGCTTATTAAAATCTTCTTACAAAGACCATTATGTAATTTATTTCTATCCTCTTTTGGGCCTAAGGCATAGCAGGGCTGCCAACTCTCACACAGAGAGAAGGGAGGGAGAGAGGGAAATCGAGAAGAGAGGGGAGAGAGATAGATCGAGAGGGGAGAGAAAGAGATCGAGAGGGGAGAGAACGCGATCGAGAGGGGAGAGAGAGCGATAGAGAGACGAGAGGGAGATCGAAAGAGAGGGAGATAGCGAGAAGAGAGGGGATAGAGAGGGATTGAGAGGTAAGTAAAGATCTATTACAAATAAATCTAATAACTTTGTAATGCATCTTGATCCTCTATAATCTTTGCTTCTAACAGTAGCTTTGGAGTGGATTACACAGCGGGAGATCGAGAGACAAAGATTATAGAGAAGCCTAGTTTCCCAATGATGCAGACGCCATAGTCGACGCCATCTCTGGTCCGCTAATATGGCGTCGACAATCACACATGTGATACTACGCCTTTTCCACTGAGTGGCGCATCTTGCTCCTCTATAATCTTTGGTATTTAGTATAAACATATCAGATGTTATACATCACCATTCATTATAAAACAATTGTAATCTACCTCCAATAGGAGGTTGTCCACCAGAAACGTCATCGTTAACAAAAATTACCTATACCTCTAGTTGGCCTGTAAGTCTGTTGTCTGCCCATATTGGGGTTGTAGCCGCTCTGTCTTGGTGGGTAACCTTGTTGCCCCACTGGCCTCCCCCTGCTGGGCCCAGCACCTGGATCCGACCTTCGGTACATTAACCCAGGCTTTCGAGCAGGTAGCCATGATATGCTTGGCTTCATTTAGCCAATTGTTTTGGCCTCATCATCAATTTCACGTATTTGCTTGACAAGGTCCGTTCCAAACAGGAACTAAGGCATTTGTACATTAGTCGCCTGACATAGAGCAGCAAATGTTTGATTGAGAGTTGGCCTGATGACGATTTTTCTGATGCAATTTACCTCAAAAAAATGCATTGCATAAGAGAGCCAACATATCTTTTTGAGTTTGAGTAATCATGGTCCCTTTGACCATTGTGCCAAATGCAGTAATTGCTGCAGCCACCAGTTGGAGGACGTGTTGATGCCGAACCTCTTGTCCTCTCATAGAAGGACTCATGGGTGCCCAGATTGCTGGGTTCACCGTGGGCACTTTCAGTGATGCACAGTTGACAGGTGTCTTATACTTGTTGGTAGTCTCTTGCATCATAGATTGCTGGAGCTGGTGAGACACTAAATAATTGATATTGTTGGCAAGGTACTCCTCCATTGCCTCAACAGTCCCCTCCGGAATAGCAAAACTCATTGCAATATCCGGGACACCTGGAGCGTGGCTCTTGTGCTCTGGTGTATGCACATGAGCAGGGACACCAGAATCAGGGTCAGCTTCATCCTGCCCTGCTTCTCCCAAGTCATACTGTAAGGAGGCATCCTCCAGTCCTAAACAAGGCGCTGGAAGGAAATCCCCTTGCTGATACTCCACATATTCTTCTTGATATGGGCCTTCTTGAACAGTTGGGGAATCACTGGGGCCTTTGACCCTTGATTTATCAAAGTTTGGAGCATCTTCTCCATATTTTGCATCCTCCCCCACATTCTTTTATTATCTGGAGGGGAGTCTCCTTCTTCTTCAGACTCATCTGACAAAACTGGTCTGATAGCCATAGGAAGGCAAAAAGAAAGTCTATCAGTGGCCTCAGGCTCCTGAGTCCGTGGAGCTGGTGTAGAAAGTTCACTCTCTAGTATAACGGCTTTCGGTAAAACGGCACCCGGTATCAGAACCGGCGTTGCCGCGTTAATCTGCCGACCCGATCTAATTTGTGAATTTGCATCACTGGACCCACACTTATTACGTACTCTCCCACCTGACCGCTCCATACCACCGGCTCCTACTGACTGCTTGAGCCAGCTTGACGGAGTTTGAATACTCCCAGGCAAAGTTTTCAAAACCACTTACCTGCGAAGTTTCCACTTACCGCTGGTAGAGCTGCGCTCTCCAGCCCGTTCAGTGCGACATGCGCGGACGTAATGACGTGCATGCGCCTGGTGGGGCTTCTTCACGTAGTCACTCACCTGACTCCGAAGTAAAATAGAATAGAATGCCTTTTATTGTCATTCAAACAGACATGGTTTGAAGGAAATTTCATTCCTACAGTCTTTTACATTACAAAAAAACCCAAGACCCACACTTAACACAATTTACACAAACATCCATCACAGTGAATCTCCAACACCTTCTCACTGTGATGGAAGGCAAAAGTCTTATCTCTTCCCTTTGTTCTTCTCCCGCGGTCCAGCAGTCCAACTGCAGCGTCAAGGCGACTGGGGCTAATGATGTTAAAGCCCCGGCGGGCGATGGTAAGTCCCGCTGCCGTTTAAGCCACGGAGGGCGATGTTAGGCCTCGCTTAGAGTAATTTAAACCCCGCGATTCCAGCGGGAGATGTTGCCATTGCGGGAGCTCCGAAAAGCGGTCTCCCACTAGGGACCTGCAAGCTCCTGATGTTCCTGTCCACGGGGCCTGCGGCCGGAGCCTCCGAAGCTCCGAAGTCAGGTTGCAGCAGCGCGCCACCACAGCTCTCCCGCTCCGAAGTTGTTGGGATCGCTGGTCAGTGCAGATTTAATGAGGCAAAGGGCCTGTTTCCGTGCTGTATCTCAAAACTAAATTTAACGGAACAAAGATATGAAAGGGCCTCTGCAGAACCTGTGATTCTCACTGCACGTGGTCTTGCACCTTGTTGAACCAGTCTGCAGCATTTAGTTGTGGACAACTCCTAGAATTGGAAGGCCAACATTCCAGGCAGTGCATTGATCAGCAAGTTCACCACTATTCCAATTGCAGTAAATGTTTGTTTTAGTTTGTTCCTGAGAAGATCCCGTAGGTAGAGCATTGCGTCCCCTGTATCAAAGCTGCCCAGGATGGATCTCTTCATCAACTACTACTCCCCATTCCAGATCTTCTTGGCAGGCATGCACCCCAGAGAGAGACATGTGATGGTCACAGCCTCCTCAAGACAATGTTCAGTGGGACTGAAACTCCAACTATGTATGATGAAAAGCCTTCTCACCATCAGTGAAAAATATCGAGGGAAAGATGCAGCAGTGGTGACTCTACCCAAGCAGTATGTGAGAGTAATCTTTCTGCTTACTCCACACATTACTACAGAAATGATCTTGCATTAGCAGTCTTCATACAGCCATTACTCTTTTCCTCAGATGGGTGGCATGGTGGCACAGCTGGTAGGCAGCCCCTGCCACACACCAGCAGAGACCCAGATTCAATCCTGACCACGGGCACTGTCAGCGTGGAATTTGCTTGGGTTTCTTCCAGGTGCTCTGGTTTCCTCCCACATCCGAAAGACATGTGGGTTTATCGGTTAATTGACCTCTGTAAATTGCCCTATTGTGTATAGAGTGGATGAGATAGTGGGATAACAAAGAAATAGTGTGAATGGGTGATCGATGGTGGGCATGGACCCAGTGGGCCGAAGAGCCTGTTTCCATGCTGTATCTCTAAACAATGGTTTTTTTTATTAATCACAACACTTTGACATTCATATTTGTTATATGCCATACCTGAAGTGGCTCCACCAATTCCAATGTATGCTTCAGGTAAATTAAGTTTGTGATCTTGGATTCAGCTGCCTGTATCTGTTAAATAAACATGATGCTCTGTAATAGATGTCACTTAGGCATAACTAATACTTTATTAAATTAAATTAAAAAAAACACCAAATACATCCAGAAGTATTCCCAGAAGTAATAAACAATATGAAATATTACTCTCTTCTACTTTAGAGTTAGTGCTTCAAAGCTTCATATTAATTAAATGTCAAAACTTGATCTAATTGTAGGTTTCATTAATACAATGTACATTAGAAGAGAAATCTCTCAAGTAGTAATCAAGTAAAATAATACAGGGAACTTACGGTGTCTTGCTTTGGAATTTGCACCAAGACAGACAGGAGGTGATCAGTGTCCAAGAACCGTGAAATTACTGTAGAAAAAGCCATAAGGATACCGCTATAATATAATATATTCAACAATGCAGTAATGGAACTTAACAATAATATCAATCTACGGCTCACAAATTAATTATCAGCAGAAGACAATCTCAATATTGAAACAGTAAATTCCGTAGTGAGAAGGTAGACACAAAATGCTGGAGTATCTCACCGGGACTGGAGAGAAGGCATGGGTGAAGGGCTACCCAGGAAAAAGATGATTCATTTATAATTACACTCACAATAACGGGAGGTTTTTTTTGCAAAATTTTCAGAAAAGTATTTTTTAATTGCAACAGGTTTATTTTTGTTATTGCATGCAAAAAAAGTGAACACTGCATGTTAAATTATGTAATAGAGTATTTTTGCACTAAACCAACAGTCTCTTGACCATAGTAGGAGAATTGAGAACCAGGGGACATAGGTTTAAGGTGAGGGGGAGAAAGATTTAATAGGTAACTTTTTCACACAAAGGGTGGAACGAGCTGCAGGAGGAGGTAGTTGAGGCAGGCTGGTCAGTGTGGGCAAGGGATACACCAAGCTGTTTGACTTTATGATCCTATACATGTCAATAGAAGTCACAGTTAGTTTATTTCAATGACCGCCTCCAGTGAAGCTGACAAGCTGTGTTCTTAAGAGACAATGGTGTCTGATTACTGCAGGGAGGTTTATTTGGAAAATTTCTTTATTTCCCTAGAATGATTTTTTTTCACAAGACAGCTTTTCCTTTGCTTGTCAATTTTGTTTAGCTTAGAGATACAACGAGGAAACAGGCCCTTCGGCCCATCGAATCAGCACCGGCCAATGATCGCTGCACACTTACACACTAGGGGCAATTTACAATTATACCAATCCTATTAACCTACAAGCCCGTACGTCTTTGGTGGGTGGGAGGAAACCAAAGAACTCGGGTAAAACCCACGCAGCTCACGGGGAGAATTTAGAAACTCCATGCAGACAAGCACCCGTGGCCAGGATCGAACCTGGGTCTCTGATGCTATAAGCACTGTAAGGCAGCAACTCTGCCGCTATGCCACAATTCCACCAGAAAAACGCTGCCATCCTGCAAAGAAATAACTGCAACCTTCCAGGCTCTTTGTACCTCCAACTCTAGTCTCTTGTTTATTCTTAAATTAGTTCCCTCCAAATGTGTAAGAAGGAACTGCAGATGGTAGTTGTGTCTTTCTTCAGCGTTTTATGTTTATTCTCTCCAACACAGGCAATGATATCCAGCTGCTTTCGCCAGGACACTCCCTATCTCCATGACAATGCCTCTTAAAACCCACCCTTTTGGTCGCCTGCCCTATGCAATTGAGTATGAAGTTCTGTCTGATAAAACTCCTGTGAACCACCCCGATGTGGTTGTATGCCCAAAATCAAACTCCTGAAATAAACGTCATATATTCTGAGTTGTATCATATTAAGTGGTATAAATTACTTTTATTCCTCTCATTGAATGTGTCTGCAACCCTGTGACCTTGCCGGATCCCACAGTTTATTCCAAGCCTCGAACAATTAAACAATACACTGGCTGACCTGACTGAAGGCTGAAGAAGAGATCCTCATCCTCTAGTAATTCTTGGACGCAGTCCAATCTTGTGGTAATCGTCTCCACGTCCACAAGAGGCTCCAATATATTTGAGCGAAGCCTGCGACTCCCTCCAGCTGTCTTTGTGTAATTCAGGACTCCGTAGAGCGTGTGATTATTTCTGCAACAAAAATGACAAAGCTTTTTACTTTAGAAAGAAACGAATAATAAAGCAATGAAGCGTGAGGAGCAGGAAGCCAGTCAGCTTCTCAAGCTTATATATCTTCTTTTTGTTTCTTTTTTTGCCTACAGGCCAATCCTGAAAATTAGTTTTCAATCCCTAGAGTCTCACGGGCAATCCTGTTGCAGCGGGAAGGAACCAATTGGGTTGGTTTTATCAGGTAGATGCTTTGGCAGTGACAGATGGTGATACAGATGAACAGCTAATAAAAGGAAATGGAAAAAGCAGAAAAACATGATATGCAATGCAGCGGATACCAGAGATTATTTGTTATTAAAAGTAATGATGTTGTGAAATAAGAGGAAACAATGAGGGAGATTAACTGTTTTAGCTGCTTCATAATTCTAAAGGTGACTTTTACCCAAATCGTTAACTGTTTCTCTTTCCACAGATGATGTCTATTTACCGTTTAGTTTATTAATGTCATGTGAGGTAGTGAAAAGCTTTTTTTTTTTCATTTTTGATTATATTTCAGGTTTCCAGTGTATGCAGCTTTTTACTTAATTTATATTGTGAATTATTATAACTGCACTATTTGAGTGCAGTTTGAATAGGGGGCGCCGTCCAGTTGGTATGGCTGCCCATCCTGCAGCTGTCTGTCTTTTTACTTCTTTCTTTTATTTATAGTGTGTAAAAAGTGTTTTGTTTGGAGTCTATTCTTTTTTATGTGAGGGGTGGGTGGGGGGGGGGCTCCAGCGGGTCTGGAGCGGCGTTTCCTGATGGGACCGGCCGGAACCTCGGCCTTGGCGGAGGTGCAGCGCTGGAGCGCTATCACAGAGCGGAGTGGGCGATGCCTTGCCTGGGTCGCCGCGCTGGAGCTCCGGTGAGCTGAAGACCACCGACAAAAATCAACACGGAGCCTCGGGTCTGTGGAGCGGCCAGCAGCGGGCGGAGGCGCTGACTTTAACATCGGGAGCCAGTGGTGGAGTTCCATCTGGCGCGGCCTTGTTGGCTTCGGAAGCCGTGGTTCCCAGTAAGGGAGCGGCCGTTCCAGGTGCCCCAAGCCGCTGAGAGGATTCTCCCGATGCCGGAGCACCAAACCCGGCGAGAACGGCTGGAACATCGGGGCCTCCGTAAAGGCGACAATGGAGACCTCAATGGGCCCGACTATGGGTGGATATGGGCTGGGGACTGGACATTGTGCCTTCCCTCATAATGGGAATTATCATTCTTTGTTTCTGTGCTGCAGTGGCAATAAGCATTTCACTACACCAATTGGTGTATGTGACCAATACAATAACCTCTGAACCTTTGAAAGTGAATTGGAAGCACTATTAGTAAAAGTTTTGAAAGGGAATTTCATAAATACTTGAAGAGATGTAAAATCTGGGTATGGAGAATCACCAGACAATTCTTTTTAAAGCCAGTGTTGTTGCAAATGCCTTTGTTTTATGCCACATCATTCTCAAGTTCCATGAATTTATATTGAACAAAAGTACAACCTAACTTTTTCCATCATATTTCTTCCTCTTAAAGATATTTAATTGTCAGCTATTTCATTGTCACCATGGAGACAGATCCTTCAAATAGATTGCATGCCTATGTACCTGGGGTCTCTGTTGTTAATAGTCAGTTCGAGATGCTGTGCAGAAGCTGAATCTATCATTGCTGTCTGTTCGCTTCCTTTGAAGATGACTTTAAGGGATTTTGGAGCGTAAACCATATTCTGTATGAATTCAATGTACTTCAACAAGGCTGCAGCTGCTGCCAAACTATAGTACCTGCAAAAATAAGAAAAATCATCAACCGAGTTCTGCCGTGTGAGTCCCGGCGGTTGGTGGAGGATGCGCCGACGAGAATAAGGAGGGACCCGGCGTTGGGAGCCGCTGAGAACAAAGAGGGACCCGGCGTGAGGTGGGGGGGGGGGGCGGTGGAGAACAAAGAGGGACCCGGCGTGAGGGGCGGTGGAGAACAAAGAAGTACTGGGGGTTGAAGGGTGGTAAAGCTGGCGGAGAGAGAAGAGGGACACTACTGAATATTTTTGTTAATTTGTCAGCGGCCTTTACGTGACGACTGTTGCACACTTGTACTGTATGCAAACAAAGAATCTCACTGTAGCAACCGACAATCAAGTGACAATTAAGTATCAATCAATCAATCATCTTTTGCGCCCCTCCAATTCTAGCCTCTAGTGCATTCCACTTTTAATCATGCAAGTCAGCTTGACTTCAGCTACCTAGACCATGTTTAGTATCTCACTCAAACATTTCCATCTCTCTCTTCCTTTAGAAGTCTGACCAAAGTTTTACTCAACACTGAAAATCTCTTTATTAATGGTGTTACATTTTGTTTAATAAGATGCTAGAGAAGCACATTTGAACATTTTACTGCACCAGTAAACGTACACAAATGCATAATATGAGGTTAATTTTGAGATATGACGATGATGATACTTTATATGCGAGTTCGGTATTCTGAAAAACGCAAGGCATCATGGGATTTGTCAAAGGTCACTCGCGATAAACATTCTCGGCAACTGTGCTGCTGCATGTATACAGACCTGTGTTTCATCCATAGTCAGGATCGAACCCGGGTTTCACAATTGCTACTGGACCATCCCTGTCCCCTCCCGAATTTGCCATCCCTGTCCGGGGACGGCTAGAGATGTCCGGGGTGACTCTGGAGTAACGGCACACTGGCCCGGAGCAGTGGCGGCGCAGGCTTACAGCCAGCGCGGAGAAGAAGCGCTAACTCCAACTCCACTCTGCCTGTCTCACCGGGTTAACTAATAGCCCTGCACTGACGGGACACTGGCCTGGAGCAGTGGTTAGCGCTTCTTTTCCGCGCTGGCTGTAAGCCTGAGCCGCCACTGCTCCAGGCTGGTGTCCCGTCATTCCAGGGCTGTCGGTTAACCCAACGGGACAGGCAGAATTGAGCTGGAGTTAGCGCTTCGTCTCTGCGCTGGCATGGGACTAGACTGATAAGGATGGGTGCTTGGTGGTCAGCGTGGATGCAATGGATCGCTGTATGGCTAAGCGATGACCTCCACATGGTTATTCCTCACAGAGTAGCAAGTGAGAAGACAGATTCACCAGTAATCAGCTGCTGATTGAGAAAACCACTGCTACTGTTGTGAAAATGCCCAGAAAACCACGGGCCCATTATCCAGCCACCCCTACAGACAAATGTGAGGTTTGCACGTGGACTGTGATGCAATAGATGTGAAGGGACAAAAGATTTGCTTTAATTGCTGTAAAGCAGATTGGAGGTGAAAGGCGACTAAAATTCATTATATTTGTTGTAAAAATATACAACAAAAATATTTTGCAGTTCAAAAAATTAACAGAGGTTCGGTTGATTTAAATACAAAACTTAATTCCATACTTCATCTGAACTTCCATGAGCACTGTGCTGAATTCGGGCGTGCAAAGCTGTTCAATGTACTCCAGGCCTTTCGTTTCATTAAAGTACTTCCTCTGAACAGTACTGAGAGCTACATTCTGTGGGAAGAGAAAATAAAACATTCCGCTACAACTCGTGAGAATACATGAATTTCTTTCTTCGCATAATCCCAAGTACTTCCCCACAAAGTTTCCATCAGATTTAGCATCACTGTTTCCACAGAAGCAAAGCATATTATGATAGAATTCTAAGTGCATAATCAGCATAAGATCTCCAGTGCATTAATTTCAAGTACTTCCAAATAATCATAAATCATCATATGTCTAACTTTCCTCCTGGACCCATCTTCCATTATATATACAAGATATCGGGTTCCATAACATAATCCCACCCTGTAACCTTTTGACATCTTTCTATGTCCAATTCTCACACCAAATAATATTACCTTGACTGCTCCTCCACTGGCAACTGTGCCTGGGCCTTAAACTCTGGAATCTCCACGCAATTTTACCAACTTTCCAGTTCTTTTACACAAACAAAACCTGATTGCAGTTCTGTTCAAGTGCCAATGGTATGTTTACTATCGTATTGTATTGGTTTATTATTGTCACATGTACAAAGATACAGTAAAAAACCTTTGCCATCCAATCAAACCATAATCATAGCATAGGAAGGAGATGAGAAGGAATTTCTTTAGTCAGAGGATGGTGAATCTGTGGAATTCTTTGCCACAGACGGCTGTGGAGAATGTCAATGAATATTTTTAAAGCAGAGATAGATTCTGGATCAGTACGGGTGTCCAGGGCTACGGGGAGAAGGCAGGAGAATGGGATTAGAAGATAGATCAGCCATGATTGAATGGCTGAGTAGACTTGATGGGCTGAATGGCTTAATTCTGCTCCTATCACTCATGACCTTATTGCACGAGTGCAATCAAGCCAACTTTTCCCTCTAAATATAAATGTGGCCTAATTACATTTATGAAGTGGCCAGGCAAACAAGCCCAAATAAATGTTACAGACATTTTGAAGAGTTCCTTGAGCCGCACTTAAATATTGTTGCTTGCTGCTGTAAGAGGGAAGCCAACATCATTAATGCTCCACGACATGAGAGTATAGGTTTCATGGAAATTCTTAAAGGAAGAGAAAGATATGGTAAAGTTAAAGAAGGAAATTCCAGAAGGTAACATCCAGGTAGCTGAAAGAATGGTTACCAGTGGTGATGGGAAGTTAAAAACTTATAAATGACAGAAATGGATCTCAAAGGAATATAAAAACACTATTATTACTGATTACATTATCCATAACATAAGCCCAAATTATTGTTGAGAAGTTCTACATCATGCTTACTTTAAAGTTTTCTGTGACAAGAGTAAACAGTTTGGTCCCACCTCCTTTATCACAAGTAGTATTTGGCATTATAATTTCAAGAGGAGATAAAATCTGCAGTTTTGTAATGACCTGTAACACAATCAAAATGCAGTGTGTTCTTGTGCAATATAATAGTAATTCAAATCAATTGGATTTTGAAAAGTATTTATGTTTAATACTTACTTTATTTTGTATATGTTTCATCTATAGTCAAAAACCCCAAAGCTTAATGTATAAATGATCCGCATCATTGAGCAGAATGGCAATGAATGATAGAATGGTTACAGCACCATTTGGGGCGGCAAGGTGATAGTGCTAACAGTGCTTGTAGTGCCGGAGACCCAGGTTCGATCCCGACTACAGGTGCGTTTTTGCACGTTCTCGGGTTAATTGACTTGGTGTATATGTAAATTGTCCCTAGAGTGTGTAGGATAGTTTTAATGTGCGGGTTGATCGTTGGTCGGCGTGAACTCGGTGGGCCTGTTTCCCGCTGTACCTCTAAACTAAACGAAAGACAGGAGTTATTTGAATACTCTGATAGGAAAGGCAGAGAGGAATATAGGCCTAATGCAAGTAAATGGGTTTAACATAGGTAGGCATCATGGCCGTGGAGGGCTGAAGGGGTCAATTTCTGACCTCACTCACCCCCTCATCTCCCTAACAGCCCTCAGGTTCAACCCACCGGTCTTTTCTCCATTGTCTCACAAATGATTCTCCAATGTATATTTATCTATTTCTCTCTCAAAGGCCACAATGGAACCTGCCTCTTTCACATCTGTAGGCAGTGCATTTCTGATTCCATGTTATACAAGAACTATTTTTCTTACGTTAGTTTTAACTGTATTTCCCTATTTTGTATGTTGGTATTGGTTTATTATTGCCTTGTGTACTGAGATACTTTACACCATCTAGTTTGGACGCTTTGCACGGGTTCACCCTCAAGATGGATCTTCTGACGTCAGCCTCAGAGACTATAATGTGGTCAGGGACTGTTGGGGCTCGTGAAGGTACATTATTGTTTTCTTTCGAAATGAACACAGAAAGGAATGAGCTCACCCCAGGGCGTGTTATATCACTGTCACTTGAGCTACTTGGTTTTACCCTATAGGAAGTGAGGTGTGCAAGCACTGTCACTGTTACCTCCAGTTTAGACCAAAAGTGTCTATATAAAATAGTCCCTAAAGATTTTAACGAGGAACTGAAAATAATTTTTACAGAGCCCACTGAGAATACGGAACTTAATAGCACAGGGAGTAGTTGAGGCAAATTAGATTCAGTTAAGGAGATGGTTAACTGCAGAAGTAGTGAAACCAAGATCAATTGTTCCTTTGATGAAAGAACTGTGTAAATATAATGTGAGGAGTAATTCGCAAGACTATGGAGGAGGCCAGGAATGGAACGGAAGAGTTGTTCTGGTGGAGAGCTATGTGGCCACAGTGGGCCAAAAGATGCTGTAAGCGTTCTATAATTCCAGATGTGTACAGCTGAGTGAGGAAGGCCAGGAGAGGCCTGAACCACATTTCCTATTCTGCTCAGGCAGCTTTTAAACCAATGGAATGTTTCAATTTCTCATAACCCATGCCTCCAGTGCTCTCCTCACGCGCACACTCACCTGCCTAGCTAGTTTTATTTCTCTTTATTTCATCTTTTATTTTCCAACCCCCCCCCCGGTTCCTTCTGCCTATCATCCCTTCCCTATATAGCCAAACTTGTCACCTTTCACCTCCCACCACCCCTGTTCCCCCTGATTCTGGCACTATTATATAGACAATCTTTATTCCCTTCAGGTGTAGGATTTTGAACCAAAACGCTAACTTATACTTTTTGCCTCCACAAATACTGTCTCGCATACTGAGTTCCAACAGCATTCTAATTTTAGTGCCCAGTTCTGTGCTGTTTATGGTGTGAGATACCCATAACGTCAAATAAACTCACACATACATCCAGGACCACAAATCCGTGCAGGTACTTTACTTGTGTGCGATACACTTGGCATCAGTCAGTGATAGGAACTCTTTCACATGCCACCCATTTGAAAATGTTTTTTTTTGACAAGCATTATTTTAGCTTAAAATGTGGTATATACTATAGCCTAGCAATTGAATTATATATTTCACAATATTAGGCCTAGATTATAAAGTTCTATTCATTGTCTATTGTGTCACCCGTTACTTTTTTACTGAATTTATAGAGATGGTGACCCCACCCCAAAGATTTATCAGTCCACACTCAACAATGACAAGTTTTTGTGCTGATTCAAAGCATTTGTTCAGAGGAAATTATGAAAACATTCAGACTGCCAAAGAACCATCTGCTTCATTAGCACTCTTCCCTGGCCCACTAAATTTGACCTTTTCTCGCATTCATCTAATTCTCTTTCCAAATTCCAATTGAGTCTGCTTTCACTGACATTTTAAATCACAACAGCTTGTTGTGCAAGAAATAATTCCCATTTCAATTGTACTTTGTCACATGTACCTAGGTACAGTGAAATCCCTTTTTTTGCTTATATTCAATAAAACCTTACTATACATAAGCACAATCATACTAAATTACAAAAGTGTAGGGACAGTGGATTACACTGAGGCAGTACACAGGTTTTGCCATATTTCCAGATACCATCTTGTACCATTCAAGTTCAAAGTTGTTAATTAGAGTCTTGTTGGCCATAAAGGCCCTTTGGTTCTAAATTTTAAATCAGGGTACTGGGGTCCTTGACCGTCCGTCTAGAGGAAGTAGTTTCTCAATAGGTTTTGCTACATATGTTAGATGATTAAACATGTTTTCTCAGAACATGGGCGATTCTCCCAGGAAACATCTGCAGCACTCCATCCCTTGTCACCCTATCTGGGTAGGTGGTGGATCAACTTCAAGAGCAGAGTAGCAGCTATGTGAGTGCTTGCAAGATGCTAATCATAACTTCATAAGTGATAGGAGCAGAATTAGGCCATTCAGCCCATTAAGTCTACTCTGTAATTCAATCATGGCTGATCTATCTCTCCCTCCTAACCCCATTCTCCTGCCTTATCCCCGTAACCACTGACACCCAGACTAATGATCATATTTATTACCTTAGCATATGTGGTGTTGTCTGCAAACTGGGATAATATTAATTCTGGAGTCTTCAGGTCGAGGCTGGCCATTCCTATTTCACCACGAGCAAGCCCACGTCCCTCTACTACTGCCACAATTACAGAAGCAACGTGAACTGATACCGCGGAAGATGAAGTAACTGTGTGAAAAGTATGTAGTCATTAGGATTCTAGCATTGGAATAATATTATCCACTAAACTCTCCACAATCTTGCAGTTGTAACCAGAAGTTATTTTATCTGAACTACATACCAACAAAAAACACTGAACAGGAAGAAATCCAACTCGAATGTAGCCTATTGATCACTTTTTCCAATATATGTTTGCATTTTAAAAACTCCTTCATTTCACAAGATGGATTAAATCAAGGTTGTATGGAGTATGGTTTTCGGTGGGGTAGCAGTTGATCCACAATGATGCGACTTCTGGATAAATGTTCTTTCCCTCGTGTTCGTTACCCTATACCCACCCCATCAGAAACCAAAATCGATGACTTTGATTTAAGAACAGCTTCTTCCCATCAACCATCAGGCCCTTGAGCACAGCACACCAATTAATTATGGTTATTAATTTATTGTTTTATTATTACTACATTTTATCTTTGTGTATTGCATTTAAGGGTTTGTTATGCTGCTGTAAGAATTTCATTGTTGCGTTGGTAAATATGACAATTAAACTCTTGACTCTCTTGGCATTTCAATGACACCAGTCTTGAGAAGCGTAGTCAGTTTTTCAATGTACTAAACAAAATAAATTAATTTGTGTACTGCAAAATTCAAGCATCAGATTGGCAACTTCAGATGTGATGTCTTCCCCGAGTCGAAAGGGTTATGAGGTTGAGTCCCATCTCAGGTTTGAGCACAAACATCTATATTACTGTTCCAGTACAGAGGGAGCACTGCACTGACTGAGGGCTATCCTTTGGGTGAGATGACCTCCTTGCAATCTCAGATAAATGTAAAAGGTCCAATGACACTTCTTCATATACTGTAAAAGTGGTAGTTTTCCCATGAGTAGGAAGGAACAGCAGATGCTGGTTGAAACCGAAGAGAGACACAAAAAGCTGGAGTAACTCAGCATCTCTGGAGAGAAAGATTGGGTGAGGTTTCAGGTCAAGACCCGTCTTGATGCTGCCTGTCCCGCTGAGTTTTCCCATAAGACTTGGGTGATATTTATTCTTCCAACAAATGCAGTTTGATTCACTGCTGTGCATAAGTGTTGCTGTGCACAAATTGTCTGTCACATTTTCTACCGTAATGACAGCAGTGGGTATTCTTTGATTTATGGAGGTTGACGTCCAGGAAAACATTTTGTTAAGTAAAAAAACAGAAACAGAAAGTGTTTTCCATTAGGTTCAAAGTAAAAACTTTTGATTCCCTTCCAACGTTCAACAAACTTGATCAAAAGAACTCAAACACTTAAAAATAAATCAATGCAAGTAGCTGAAATAATGAAATATTATTTCATTAACAATTACGTCAAATTAATAAAATAAAAATACACGTAAAGTACCGTCTCAGTGTACGCATCAAGTGAAACATACAAGATCCTAAAGGTCACCTAACTAAAGTAGAAATTAGGTGAAACTTTGCACTCGGTGGAACGAGTCTTTGGAACATAAGCACAGGGGTGATGGATTACCTCCGGATAGTGAAAGGCCTGGATATGGAAAGGATATTTCCACAAGTTGGAGAGTCAAGGACCAGAGTGCACAGCCTCAGAATAAAAGGACATAACTTTAGAAAGATGAGGAGGCATTTCTTTAGTCAGAGGTTGGTTAATCTGTGGAAATCATTGCCATGTACTGCTGGAAAAGCCAAGTCATTGGGTATTTTTAAAGTGGAGATTGAGATGCTTGATTAGTAAGGGCGTCAAAGGTTATGGGGGATGGGGTTTGGAGGGAGATTGATCAGCCAATGATTCATTGGCAGAGTAGACTCAACAGACCAAATGGCCTAATTTTGCTCCTATAATTTATGAACAGACTACTTATATCTCCAGATGTAGGACTTTCCAATTCCAGGAGGCAGTAGAGAGGTGAGAGGCAGAGATGTCACTGGTTTTGGGATAACGGGTTTGGGATGCTGGTGAACCTGAGTTTGTGACACTGATAACAAGGGTTCGTTGTAAGACTGGTGATGGAAGCTTAACGAGTATTTTGATGGAAACCCAGACAGCTCTCTTCTCACAGAAGTTGCAGAATCTCTGGAATTCTCTAACCTGGAAGGTTGTGAAGACTAGAAAATTGGGGTATTTAGTTGGTAACATTGAGGATAGGGAACTGACATCAGCCAGTGATACAAATGGCAGGGCAGGCTTGAGGTGCCAAATAGCCCATTCCATTTCCTACTTTCTTGTGGTCTTGAGTAAAGCTCAGCATTTTCTATCATGTGGTCACCACCAAGGCTGCACTCCATGTTGGAACTGTGGTGTTTCAACATAGCTCACTTATACAATATATAAGAACCCCCCTGAAATTATTCTCATAGTGAACTATTTGGGACATGTTAATGGTTTCTTGTGAATTTGACAATATCTTCTCAGAGATGTTTCATGCTCATAAACATATGGGAGAGATGCACCAATTCTGGTTATAATTTGCTCCATACACCGTTCACAATTAGATGGACTATGTCATCCCACAAGGAACAGGTGCGGTGTATGCCTATTTTGAAATTGCAACTCTTCCAAATTTTCTGACAGGTGAGTTTATCATTTCATTCAACTCCATAATAAAGTCTCATTATACTTGCAGATAGAAAGCCTTGAAAGCATTACCACATGGGTTACAATGAAATTGTAATGAGGAAAAAACTGCAGATGCTGGTTTAAATCAAGGTAGACACAAAATGCTGGAGTAACTCAGTGGGTCAGGCAGCATCTATGGAGAAGAAATGGGTGACGTTTCAGGTCGAAACCCTTCTTCAGGAATATTGTTGAGACCAAGCACGTTTGTTATCCAGTTTGTTCCTTCTACAAAATTGTGATGTAGAAACAACATATAATATTATCTTAGTCAGATTGCCACTCCACTGAAAGATTGCTTTTTGAATACCCCTGTGGAGCTCTTCAGTTCTCTGAATGGAAGGCAGAGGCTTAGAGTGACCCTTGGGATTGCCTCCAAGGAGAATAATGTAACTTGAAGCAGTTTACTCATCATTTGAGACTAATAAACATCTGGGTATTGTCTTCTGAAAGAGCTATGTTAAATACTTGTTTAAATAATAGTCACTTGCCACAATAAATTAATTCAGTTCCTTGGGAAAATGTTCTGTCACCACGATGTTTTCACTTGCTCCTCATCATAAGACAAATATTTTGCAGGTTTGCATGTTTGTTGAAAGGTTCAAGCCAGCCACAGACAGCCTTAAATGTATTAGTACCTACGGAAATTCCATCACTTTTCTTAAACACTTTCAAGTCTTATCTTTAATCTCACTTTTTCTTGGATCATGATAAAAACCCAGGGACTCATTAAAATACTTCTATCCTTCATAATGCACAATGCACTTTCAGTTATAACACTATAGGCACAAATTATATCTACATGGTTAAAGGATGCTGCATGATTCACCAAACAGCTGACTAACAAATCACTTGTTACTTTTTAAGTTTAGGTTTTTTATAGTAACGTGTTTGAGGTACAATGAAAAGCTTTATTTTGAATGCTATTCAAACAGTTCAAATATACCAGAGGTGGATACGATCAAGTCAAACCCAAGTGTGATAGAGCAACGGGAAAGATAGAGTGCAGAATATAGTTCTCAGCATTGCAGCACATCAGTTCCATAGAAGGTCTCATGTCCACAATGGGGTAGAGGTGAATCGGACAGTACCCTATCATATTGGTGAAGTGCACTATGATGAATTACATCCAGCTTAGTATCAAGAGTTATAGCTTCCATTGATTTCCTAGCACAGATGTAATGCTTGTTATTGTTGCAGCTATCTTAGTGGATTCACAGAATACATTCTGATAACGGAGCACAAGCTACAGCAACGGGAGATTGACAGTCAAAATGGTGGGAGAAGAAAGGCTATATATATGGAGGTTAGAGCATTTTTCATTGGAGCAAAAGTAGTTTCATGAATTGAAGGCACATACCCTAGAGTCCATAGGATAATGGTGCAAATGCATAAATCCCAAGTTAAGAAATCAAGAAATACCTGTAATAAATAATCGAAGACTTGTCCCACCCTGGTCATTCTTTCTTCTCTGCTCCCGTCCGGCAGCTGATACAGTAGCTTGCGAGTGTGCACCACCAGACTCAAGGATCCTTCCATAAACTAGGGTACTGTTCCATTCACATTGGACATTGTACATGGAACTGATGTGCTGCAATGCTGAGAACTATAGTCTGCACTCTGCTTTTTCCCCTTTGACATTGTCTATTGTATTTGAGTTTGACTTGATTGTATGGTATACCTGATCTGTTTGGATAGCATTCAGTGCATGGGTAGTCATGGGTTAGAGGGATGTGGGACAAACGCAGATCAGGTAGGCACCTTGGCATGGCATGGAGTAATTGAGCTGAATGGCTTGTTTCTGTAACTCAACCTTACTAAAAGTGTTTAGATGGCTGTAAAGCATGTTCAAACGTTGTGAAATCATATAAGCTACTATGTTCAAACAGATCTTTTGCAATACGCAAAGTGCTGCAGTGGGTCATGCAGCTTCTGCGGAGGCAATGGTAGGCAACGTTTCACGACGGAACACTTCTTCAGATTTTCTGCTTTCAGTGTTTTTCAGGTAGTTTGAGAAAGTGTTTCCTTTCTGCAAAGTACCAACAACTAAAGAAACAACTAAATCAGAATACTATGGATGTTGGAAATCCAAAATAATACATTGATGAAGGTTACACAAAAAGCTGGAGAAACTCAGCGGGTGCAGCAGCATCTAAGGAGCGAAGGAGATAGGCGACGTTTCGGGTCGAGACCCTTCTTCAGACTAACCGACTTCATCAACTCCGGCTTCCTACCCCCCCCCCGAGCCTCCAACCTCATCGTTTCCCAGCCCCGCACAGCCCGATTTTACCGTCTCCCCAAGTTTAACACATTGATGAAGGTCTTCGACATGAAAGATTAACCGCTTCTCCTGCCACAGAGTTTTCCAGAATGTTCTGTTTTTATTTCCATATTCTGCAGTTTTTGTTTTTATTTTCGAACACAATTATTCTGAAATAAAATGTGAATTCTAGAAATACACGAGTCACACAATTTGTAGCTTAATTGGCCCCAGTCTGTAGTGAGTGAATGAGAAAGTAAGATAACAGAATCAGTGTATAGGTGTATTCAATTTTTGCCGTGGTCGGTGGGCCGAAGGTATTTTTCCATGTTGTGTCTTTCAAACAATAAAACAAATATTTGCAGAGAGTATTAATGTTTCTGGTTAATCGAGATCACATTACATACCCCTTGACAGACAAGAAATACTATCTTCCTCTGTACTATCTACAGATCTGCTAACTAGTTCATGATTTTAAGTTTTATACAAAGTATGAATTCCTGCAGAAAACAGCTGGTTACAATTACATGCTTTGGCTAACTTTGTCACCCAATGTATGTTTTGTATTTTGACAATAGATTGAAATAGGCAAATTAATCTACACTTGAATACACTTTTAAAAGCCCCAAAGTGCTTTACAGCTAAAGAACACATTTAGAAATAGGCAAACAACTACTCAGAATTGAAAACACTTAATTTTTTGTCTGATTAAAGATTAAAAAGATCATTATCTGAACCTGAGTGAGCAGTTTGGGGAGTGCGGAGCTTGGAAGCAGGCCTGGTATTGCGACTGCTGCTGGTGGTGGACACAGGGGTCTTCCTAATTTTGGTTTCATTAAAAGCCTTCAATGAAGAGCTGCTGTGTGCTGAGGCAATTGGGAACTGACTTCTGTTGCCTGCATTTGAACTCTTATCACCAAAGTATGATTCTGTCAAAATTAAAATCAAGAAGATGATTATTCCAAAGTACATCACAGGAAAATTTTGAAACATAATCTGACACTCAATCAGAAAGGAAGATATTATTTCTGGTGACTTTTGACGACATAGGTTGAGATCAGCATTTTAACGGAGTTGAGGAAGAGAACCAGAGGGGCAGAGCCAAGAAATTCAGGGAATGGCTGTGGGGCTCAAGCCAACCCAGTCTTCTTCTTATCAAGTCCACACACAAGATTAGAAGTTGTTCAGCCAGAGCTGAACACACTTCTTGGCATCTGCATGCAATGGTGTCTGTCTTGTTGTTTCTTGTGCTTCTTGTGCGTGGTGGTAGAAGGATTGGTGAAAACAGGGCCAAAAGTCAATTTTATTCATCACAGGGCCGCGGCGCGCTTTCCTTGACCCCACCAACCCAGTAACCGAACACAAACGCACCTACCATACACTCACCAAAGCAACCTAAATATCACCCAAATGTACCTCACCCCACTCCAAACTTCAGCCGAACCAGCCCCACTCATAAACCCAGCTCCCCACTAGCACTCCAATGTCACCAAACTACCTGACCACCAAAGTATCCCGTTCTCTCACCCACACCATGTTAAAGCCATCTCCCACCCTGCATCCAAACCCACCCCATATAGACAACTTACCCACACTCCATCCTTCAATTACCCTTTTGCCCACCCCATCCTATAGCCATATATCCACCCCATACCCATATTATACCAACCCCATACCCATTTTATACCAACCCCATGCCCATATTATACCAACCCCATGCCCATTTTATACCAACCCCATGCCCATTTTATACCAACCCCATGCCCATCCCACCACATACCCAGCCCATGTTACAGCACCCCAAACCCACCTCACACCTACCCCGCCCGTTCCCATACCCGTTTCATACTCCCCCCCCCCCCCCCCCCCAGCCCACGCCCACCACATACCCACCTCTGGCGCCGCCGCCGCCGCTGCCGCCGCTGGGGGTGAAGCCGCTGGCTGTCCGCGGCCCGCGCGTCCCCGAGGCCGAGGCGGTGGCGGTGGCGGGGTTGGAGTCGGGCCGCCCGCTCGACGAGCCGCCGCCTCCCCTTCCCCCTCCCGCCGCCGGGTCCCGCGGCGTCTCCAGCAGCCCGAAGGTGTAGCGGGGCTGGGGCCGGGCACCGGGGGTGGGGGTGGGGGTGGGGGCCCCAAGCCCGAGGGTCGCCGCGCCCGCGCCCGCGCCACAGCCGGAGCCGCAGCCGGAGCCGGAGCCCGAGCCCGAGCCCGAGCCGGAGCCGGAGCCGCAGCCGGAGCCGGAGCCGCAGCCGCAGCCGCCCGCCATCGTCGCCGCCGCCATCGTCTGAGGTAAAGAAAAAGGCGGGAAGCGGCGCAGCGCCACCACCGCTTTCCCGGCAACTGCTGGTCCTGCACCTCCTTCAAACAGGACACAATTCCTATTGACATACAATACACAATATTTATTCATTGCCATTTGAACCTTAATAAGGCTCTTAATAAGGCTCAAAGGAAACTCTGTTTCTACAGCCATACAAACAAAAACATTTTCTACAAGACACACAAACAATTCAATTCACACACACACACAGATTCCCCCCTGGAAGTCCCCGGCCTTGCCCATCTCCTACAGAATAGTGAAAGGCCTGGATTAGCAATGTTACAAAATGTTGAGATTTAAAAAATCAAGTCTGCAATTTATCCCATCAGATAAAGCATAAAAAGAAGTTTAATGTGACACCTAATTCACTTTCATATCTTCAGTATTAAGAAAGTTATGGCCATTTTCATACTCGGAAATTAGCATCTTGCTCCCCATTGCCTTTCAATTGACTTAACTCAAAAGCTGTGATCTGGAACAGTTAAAAGCCCATAACTTTCTTAAAAATTAAGAGAACTCAATGAAATTTTCAGTTATTATAGATTGAAGCATTCTGAAACAAATATTAAACAATCTTACTTGGAGTACCTGAAATTAAAGCATATAATTAGTTAGTTATCTAATTGTAGCTAATTTACAAAATTCAATGAGTAGATCTAAACATCTATCCATTTCTTAAGAAAAGATAAACTTTTTTAAAATTGCCTAAGTGTCCAAATAACATTCACACAATAATCCACAATATAACATAATTTTAAAATCTCATTTTCATCAATTTCTGGGCCAAATGGAAGGAATTTAGTGTTTGATTCCTGTAAATTAATGGCCATTTAAATCAACTAGCGAGTGGGTTTTAGTGGAATGCGGTGGATTGGAACGTTGCGGTTAGCGGTGAAGTCGGGAGGAAAAATACTGTTTGTTCATACATTTTTTGGGACCCCATTTCGCAACATAAAAATATTATTAAAGCCTCCCGAAAAACCAACTTTTAATATAAAAATAAACTATTTACCTTTTTTTCTCCCCTACGGAAAATCCTTTCGGTTGTCGGCGCTCACGGCTTTTGAAGGTGATTTTTAAATTACTCTAGTTAATAAATAATTCAGAGTAATTTAAAAATACCTTCATTGATGAAATGTCGGAGCGATTTTTCTTCCGCAACTAAATCGCCCGACATTCATCGATTATCCCAGTCTGTCGAAAAACGGCACTTTAAGCCCGCCCCCCTCTGAAAGGCGCCAAAGTCGCGCACACGGGGAGCGGCAGAACTGCAGCGCCGCTAAAGGTAAGTTTTGCAACATACCTACCTGGATAGAGTGGAAGTGGAGAGGATGTTTCCACTGGTGGAAGTTAATTCCACAGCCTCAGAATTAAAGGATGCAACTTTAGGAAGGAGATGAGGAGGAATATCTTTAGCCAGAACGTAGTGAATCTGTGGAATTCATTGCCACAGACTGCTGTGGAGGCCACAAGTCAGTGGATATATTTAAGGCAGAGATAGATTATTGATTAGTGCGAGTGTCAGGGGAGAAGGCAGGACAAGGGGTTAGGAGGGAGAGATAGATCTGGGTGACAGGTCGCCTTTAAGATCTCCTTTAAAAATCTTCTAATCTCACCTTAAACCTGTGCCCTATTGTTATTATTCCCCTACCATGGGGAAAAATTGACTGACTACAGGTGCTGTCTGTGCAGAGTGTGTACGCTCTCCCTGTGACCACATAGGTTTCCTCTGGTTGATCCTATTTCCTCCCACATTCCAAAGACTTGCAGGTTTGTGGGCTAATTAGCTTCTGTAAATTGTTCCTAGTGTGCAGGATACAACTAGTATGTAGTGGGGGAACCGCTGGTTGGCGTAGACTGGGTGGGTCGAAGGGCCTGTTTCCACATTGTATCTTGAAACTAAACTAATTTGTGCTTTCCGTATATTATGTGCCTCTTGTTTATATACCTCTATCAGGTCACCCCTCATCCTCCTTCACAACTTACCCATGTTCTCCAGAGATGCTGCCTGACCCGCTGAGTTACTCCAGCACTCTGTGAAACGTCACCTATCCATGTTCTCCACAGATGCTGCCTGACCCGCTGAGTTACTCCAGCAATCTGTGAAACGTCACCTATCCATGTTCTCCACAGATGCTGCCTGACCCTCTGAGTTACTCCAGCACCCTGTGAAACGTCACCTTTCCATTCCAGGTGGCGCGATCAACGTTGCAGCGGCCTCTGCAGTCCGTCTGTCTTTTTTTATTTTTTTGTCCCATTGAGTGTATAGTTTGTAGTGTTTTTTAAATTGTTTTTAACTGTGTATATGTGGGGCGCGGGGTGGGGGTGAACTTTGAAATCTCTTCCCTGTACGGGGGACCCGACCTTTTCCCTGTTGGGTCTCCGTTGTCGTTGGTGCCTCGCACCGTGGAGCGGCCTTCAACCGGAACGACCTGGGGGCTCCAGTCACGGACCCTGCGGACTTACCAACATGGAGCTGGCCGGCTTCGGAGCGTGGAGAGCTGTGGTGGCGCGCGGCTGCGACCCGACTGGAGCTTCGGAGGCTCCAGCCGCAGGCCCGGTGGACGACAAACATCGGGAGCTCGCAGGTCCCTGGTGGTAGACCGCTTTTTGGAGCTCCCGCAACAGCAACTTCTCCCGCCCGAGTTGCGGGGTCTTACATCGCCTCGCGCGGCTTAAATGGCCGCTGGACTTGCCAGCACACACCGGGGGCTTCAATGTCAAGACCCAGGCAGGGCCTTACATCGCCCGGCGCAGCCTTAACAGCCGCGGGACTTGCCATCGCCCGCCGGGGGCTTCAACAGATGCTGCCAGAACCGCGGAGTTGCTCCAGCACGCTGCGTCTTTCAAATGTTGCAGCAGATTTGAAATCCAATCCCGCAATTGCCTTCCAAACCCACTGTTGATACGGAACTGCGTCTAAAGATCCAGGATGAATTGATCAGAACTGGAAAGTCTATGGGTTGAGCATTGTCAGGCTGAGTTTGTAGACTCCACAAGAAACATTCTGATACTCAGCGGGATCCCACTGCTGATGTTTCAACTTATGCACCCGACAGGAATTTAATTAAGTAAAAGAGTTTTCAAAATAATTTAACCAAGGACTTTAATAATCGGGAGAGATTGGGCAGGCTGGGCTTGTTTTTCCTGGAGTGCAGGAGACTGTAGGGTGACCTGACAGAGGAATATAATACTATGAGAGGCAGAGACAGGATGGCTAGGCAGTTTATTTTCCCCACATGGTAAGGGTAACAAAAGCAAGACATGTTTAAAGTGAGATTAATGAATTGTGAAGTGGGCGAGGGATAACAGAGTGGTTGATATCTGGAATTCACTGCCAGAGAAGATGGAATAATTGGATACCATCACAAATAGACATGGATATAAACCTGGTGAGGGTGCAGTGGTGCAGTAGTGCTGGAAGGCCAGCGTGTATATGATGGGCTGAAGGGCCTGTTTCTATGCTGTACCACCATGTGAATGTTTGACTGTAATTAGAAACAGTAAATGCCACAAACGTGTAACAGTGACGGAGAGACAGGAGCATACCCTTCCACCCCTCTAGTCCAGTGAGATGACCACCCATCACATGTGGCCCTTTTGACTTTTCTTTCAGACTGTTATGGTGTGGTCACCTAGTACTGTAGTTATTAAATTGTCTCATTGATTATTACATGTTTATGAATGTTATTGCATTAATGGACCTGTGTAAATGACTTTCATTGCTCGATTGCCAGTACATATGACAATGAAACACAAGGTGCTGGATTAACTCAGCGGGTCAGGCAGCATCTGTGGAGAACGTGGATAGGTGACGTTTCACAGAGTGCTGGAGTAACTCAGCGGGTCAGGCAGCATCTGTGGAGAACGTGGATAGGTGACGTTTCACAGAGTGCTGGAGTAACTCTGCGGGTCAGGCAGCATCTGTGGAGAACATGGATAGGTGACGTTTCACAGAGTGCTGGAGTAACTCAGCGGGTCAGGCAGCATCTGTGGTGAACATAGATAGGTAGAGGGAATCTCATTGAAACATATAAGATCGTTAGGGGCTTGGACACGCTAGAGGCAGGAAACATGTTCCCAATGTTGGGGGAGTCCAGAAACAGGGGCCAGTTTAAGAATAAGGAGTAAGCCATTTAGAACGGAGACGAGGAAACACTTTTTCTCACAGAGAATGGCGAGTCTGTGGAATTCTCTGCCTCAGAGGATGGTGAAGGCAGGTTCTCTGGATGCTTTCAAGAGAGAGCTGGATAGGGCTCTTAAAAATAGCGGAGGCAGGGGATATGGGGAGAAGGCAGGAACGGGGTACTGATTGTGGATGATCAGCCATGGTCACATTTTATGGCGGTGCTGGCTCGAAGGGCCGAATGGCCTACTCCTGCACCTATTGTCTATTAACTTCAACACAACAATGGCACAGTAAAGACGAGTTAGAGAGGTCACGGTGGTGCAACGGTTGAGTTGTTGCCTTACAGTGAATCCAGCGCCGGAGACCCGGGTTCAATCCTGAATACGGGCGCTGTCTGTACGGAGATTGTACGTTCTCCCCGTGACCTGCGTGGTATTTCTCAGAGATCTTCAGTTTCCTCCCACACTCCAAAGACGTACAGGTTTGTAGGTTTATTGGCTTGGTAAATGTAAAAATTGTCCCTAGTGGGTGTAGGATAGTGTTAATGTGCAGGGATCGCTGGTCAGCGCAGACCCGGTGGGCAGAAGGGCCTATTTCCGTGCTGTATTTCTAAACAAAACTAAAGTTACCGTGTAAATATACTGGATGCTGAAATAAAGCCAAATCTGTGGAGAGCTGCAGTTAAAATCTCAAGTTGCTGAACTGGAACTTTCTCTGGAACTGTGTTGGGAAATTTTAAACAGATGGTGGATCAGAGTTGTTATAAAGAGCCATCTTACGCAGTGGGTGCTATTTTCACTAATGATTATACAGCATGGAACAGACTCCGGCTCACCAAGTCTCTGTTGACCTTCTAACCGCCTTCCACACTGATCTCATTTTATTCTCTCCACATTCCAATCTACTCCACGCAGATTCCACCCCTCACCCAGATATAGGGAACAATTTACATCGACTGATTAAACCACCCACCCGCACGTCTTTGGGATGTGGGAGGAAACCAGAGCACCCGAGGGGAACCCACGTGGTCACAGGGAGACAGTGCAAACTTCACACAGACAGCGCCGAGGGCAGGATCGAACCTGCGTCTCTGCTGCTGTAAGGCAGCAGCTCTACCCACTGCGGTTTGCTTGTACATTGAGGCACAATATAAACTTATATTATTTCTTGTACAGAAGTGTGAAAATGCACACCTCCAGATTCGGGGACAATTTCTCCCAAAGATATAGACACAAAAAGCTGGAGTAACTCAGCGGGTCAGACAGCATCTCTGGAGAAAAGGAACAGGTGACGTTTCAGGTCAAGACACTTCTTCAGACTGATCGAGAGAACAGATTGATGGTAATGCACAATGATTGATCACTATCCTCTTTGGGAACCACAGGGGAATCACTGCCACAGGCAATGATTGTCCAGTTTTATACTGCCACCATAGAGTATGTCCTCACCTTCTCCATCATGGTCTGGTTTGGCTCAGCCACCAAGCATGACATCCGCAGGCTGCCGCACATCATTCGATCAGCCGAGAAGGTTATTGGCTGCAACCTTCCCCCTCCCCCCCTCCAAATCAACGAACTGTACACTGCAAGGGCCAGGAAACGAGCGGGTAAGATCATCTCTGGCTACAAACTCTTTGTCAAACTTTGGCTTGTCACAACATAAAAACAGCTTTTTTTCCACGAGCAGTAGCTCTACTCAACAGCCAAAGGTCTGTGGCCTCCTTTTGCTCTGGTATTTTATTTATTCTTCACATGTTTAAATTATAATGTTTTATTTTTAATTGGCTACTTATATATTGTTGTTACTTGCGAGCGGAGCACCCAGGCAAATTCCTTGTATGTTTACATACTTGGCTAATAAAATGTATTTTCATTCATTCATTTAAAATAGAATTAAACTCAGATTATTTAAATTCAGCGATGCTCAGATTTACAACATTTTATTTCATTATCCTTACCAAGCAAGCTCTTTCATAGAGCCAAGATGATGATAATCGATCAAATAATTACACATTCACATAATAAATATTTAACCATTGACAATAAACTGGATAAAAAGACAAAACTTAAAGCAGTATCCTTTAGTTTGCATAAATACTAAGTTCTAATCTTTCAGTTTAAAATCTTGATCATAAAAATATTCCACAATCTTAGAAATCCTTCCTATTCAATGTTCCAGTATGTAGATGCCATGAATATATTTTACTGAAGGGTACACGACAGTTAGCCCATTTGCACGATTCAACACAGTAAAAGTAAAAGTAGGAACAGTTATGAGAGACTTACAATTCATTGGTTTCAATAGCCATAGAGTTAGAGTCATAGATGAGACAGCATGGAAAAAGGCCCTTCAACCCACAAAGTGCCCACACCGACCAACATGCATCTACACTAGTCCCACCTGCCCGCGTTTGGCTCATCTCTATATAACTAAAAGTCTTTGTCGTGTGTGTGTGTGCGTGTGTGTGCGCGCGCGCGCCCAGGATGTGTCAATCTGCTTGTTCCATCTTCATCCAAACGCTAAGCCACAGCCTTCCCATTTTCACATACGCTACTCCCATTTTTCCCATTGTGATGATAAACATCATCCCGTCGCATTCCCACCTATATATTAACCTATATTAATCTATTACATTTTAAAAACAACCCCAAAACTCACCCATTTCGGACAAAAATCCCAGGTGACATCACTATTCGGTCACAAGGCAGGACAAGACACTCCGGAAGGGAGGGGCACTCCAGCGCTCGTGGTAAACGAGGAGTGGCGGCGGTTGCCAGCACCCGACGCTCGATTACCTGGTGGGGAGGGTGGTGCCGCGGGCCGAGCCCGGGGCCTGGGCCTGGGCTGGAGTCCAGCCTGGAGCTGGAGTGAGGGCCGAGCCCAGGGCTTGGGATGGGGCCGTGACAGGGCCTGAGAAAGAAGCTGCTGCTGGAATCAAGGACGAGCCTGGGTCCGCGGTCAGGGACGAGCCCGGAGATGAAGTCGGGGCCTGCACTGGAGCCCAGGCAGCGGCCGAGGTGACGGATGGTGTAGGCCCTGGGACAGGGAGCGGGAGTGAGGGGAGGAGGGTGAGGGAAATAAGGAGGAGGGAGATGGGGTGGGTAGTGGGGAGGTAGAGGGAGATGGGGGGGGGGTGTGGAGGAGGTAGATGGGGAGGGGTGGAGCAGGGTGATGCCCCCTCCCTATCTACCCTCACTCCCACCCTCTCTACTTCCCTCCCTCGCCCTCTCTACCATCCCTCCCCCTCCCCACTCTACCCCCCCCTCCCCCTCTGTCTACCGCCCCCTTTGCCCCTCTCTCTCACTCTCTCTACCCCCCCTGCCCCTCTCCCCCTCCCTCTCTAGCCCCTCCCTCTCCCTCTCTACCCCCCTCCCTCTCCCTCTCTACCCCCCTCCCTCTCTACCCCCCTCCCTCTCCCTCTTTACCCCCCTCTCTCTCTACCCCCTCCCTCTCTACCCCTCTCCCTCTTTACCCCCCTCCCTCTCTACCCCCCTCCCTCTCTCTCTGGCCCCCTCCCTCTCTACCCCCTCCCTCTCTACCCCTCTCCCTCTTTACCCCCCTCCCTCTCTACCCCCTCCCTCTCTAACCCCCTCCCTCTCCCTCTTTACCCCCCTCCCTCTCTACCCCCTCCCTCTCTACCCCCCTCCCTCTCTACCCCCTCCCTCTCTACCCCCCTCCCTCTCTACCCCCTCCCTCTCTACCCCTCTCCCTCTTTACCCCCCTCCCTCTCTACCCCCTCCCTCTCTAACCCCCTCCCTCTCCCTCTTTACCCCCCTCCCTCTCTACCCCCTCCCTCTCTACCCCCCTCCCTCTCTACCCCCTCCCTCTCTACCCCCCTCCCTCTCTACCCCCTCCCTCTCTACCCCCCTCCCTCTCCCTCTTTACCCCCCTCCCTCTCTACCCCCTCCCTCTCTAACCCCCTCCCTCTCCCTCTTTACCCCCCTCCCTCTCTACCCCCTCCCTCTCTACCCCCCTCCCTCTCTGCCCCCCTCCCTCTCTACCCCTCTCCCTCTCTACCCCCTTCCTCTCTACCCCCCTCCCTCTCCCTCTCTACCCCCTCCCTCTCTACCCCCCTCCCTCTCTACCCCCCTCCCTCTCTACCCCCCTCCCTCTCTAACCCCCTCCCTCTCCCTCTTTACCCCCCTCCCTCTCTACCCCCTCCCTCTCTACCCCCCTCCCTCTCCCTCTCTACCCCCTCCCTCTCTACCCCCCTCCCTCTCTACCCCCCTCCCTCTCTACCCCCCTCCCTCTCCCTCTTTACCCCCCTCTCTCTCTGCCCCCTCCCTCTCTACCCCCCTCCCTCTCCCTCTTTACCCCTCTCTCTCTGCCCCCCTCCCTCTCTACCCCCTCCCTCTCTACCCCCCTCCCTCTCTACCCCCCTCCCTCTCTACCCCCCCTCCCTCTCCCTCTCTACCCCCCACGCTCTCTACCCCCCTCCCTCTCCCTCTTTACCCCCCTCTCTCTCTGACCCCTCCCTCTTTACCCCCCTCTCTCTCTACCCCCCCCACGCTCTCTACCACCTTTCTCTCTCTCTACCCCCCTCCCTCTCCAGGGATTAAAGAGGGAGGGTGAAGAGGAGGAGGAGGAGGGAGTGCTGGGGATGAGGAGAAATGAGCCGTGCCTGCGTAGTTGGGGGCTATGCGTGAGTGGTGCAATATTGCGTTGGGGGAACAGCATGCATTGGGGGATTGGGTGAGTGGTGGAATCTTGCATTGGGGTAGCAGACCAAACCAGTCTGCACTAACCAGTCTGCACTTGGTCTAGTATCCCTCTAAACCCATGCTACCTATGTATCTGTCTAAATGCTTCTTAAGCGTTGTGATAGTACCTGCCTCAACTATCTCCTCTGGCAACACATTACATACACCCACCACCCTTAGTGTAAAAAACGTCACCCTTCGAGCCCCGCCCCCCCCAACCTTAAAAATAAGTGAACCATGCAAACTAGGCATTTCATTACACCCTGGTGTATATGACAGTCACACAGCAGACACAGTATCTACGGCCGACCATCAACCACCCTCCACACTGATCCCATCTCACTCCCATCAACTCCCCCACATTCCACCCCCCACCCACACACTGGGGGCAATTTACAGCCACCCATTAACCCCCCACCCTCACCCCACACATCTTTGCGATAAACCTTCATTGTTCCTGTCCCGGGGCAACATGGGAGCTAAGAAATGAAGAATCTTCCGTAGAGATAAATGGAGCTGTAGTGACCACTGATTGCTGCTGCCTCCCACTCTCCCCGGCCACTCTCCCCGGCCACTCTCCCCGGCCACTCACCCCGGCCACTCTCCCCGGCCACTCACCCCGGCCACTCACCCCGGCCACTCTCCCCGGCCACTCTCCCCGGCCACTCTCCCCGGCCACTCTCCCCGGCCACTCACCCCGGCCACTCTCCCTGGTTCTTCGGTGGCCTATCCACCCTTCCGTTACTGATAACAAACACTCTCTCCGTGCCGTTTGATCGGAAGCTCTGCCCAATACCCATCTCACTTCTAAGATCACCTGGAGCTCGATGGCCAAGTCCATCTGCTCCATCATAGTTTAGTTTAGTGATACAGCGCGGCAACAGGCCCTTCAGCCCACCGAGTCTGCACTGACCAGCGATCACCGCACACTAACACTATCCCACACGCACTGGGGACAATTTTACATTGTTACCGAGCCAACTAACCTACAAACTTGTACGTCTTTGGAGTGTGGGACAAAATTGAAAATCTTGGGGAAAACCCACAGAGGTCATGTGGGGAACGTACAAACTCCGTACAGACAATGTAGTCGGGATGGAACCCGGGTCTCCGGTGCCGTAAGGCAGTACCTCTACCGTTGTGCCACTGCGCCACCCTGTGGGAACCCTATAGGGATTCCAGTCAGTTGCCAGCTTTGTGCAGGTGAATGCTAGTGATCTTACTACTTCCATTAGACCACCCTTTGGCCCATCAAGTCTGTGCAATCCTATTTCCCACTGATTTCCCCATGCGTAACCTATTCTCCCCACATCCATGCACAAAACCCAAAGTGCTGGAGAAATTCAACAGGTCAGGCAGCATCTGTGGTGGGAAATGAACAGATGACGTTTCAGGTCGAGTCTCTTCTTCAGACTGATTGGAGCGGGGTGGGGGGGGAGGGTGGGGGGAGGGGGGCAGATTCTTGTGTCTCCACATTCCTATCCATTCCACCACTCACCCACGTTAATCAACCTACACACCTCTGGCATGTAAGAGACTCACAATGCACTCGGGCAACCCACACTAGCCTTACAAATGATTCACTCAACCAGCCACTCATTTTCTTGTTTAGAGTTAAGTTTAGTTTAGAGTCACAACATGGAAACAGGTCCTTCGGCCCACCAGGTCCACGCCGACCAGCGATCACCCGTTCACACTAGTTCTGTGTTATTCCCACTTTCTGATCCACTCCCTACACACTAGGGGCGCAAGTAAGAGAGAGCAAGTAACCTACAAGTCTTTGGAATGTGGGAGGAAACCGGAGCACCCGGGGAAAACCCACGCAGTCTCAGGTAGAACGTGCAAACTCCACACATAGAGAAGCCGGGTCTCTGGCGCTGTGAGGCAGCAGCTCTACCTACTGCACTGCCCCAGTATCTACAAAGCTCTCTGGTTTCCTATGGCTCAGCTACGTGTTCCCCGCCCGCCCCAGACTTGTTCCTGATAACCGGGAACATTCCCAGCACCTCAGTGTAACCCCGGACATGAAACTAAACCAATGCCGTCTGTGATTGTATTCAGCACAACACTGGAGGCGGCTCTCTTTGTGACATTACAGAGCAGAGAGGTTTTGGGCAATAAATCTATGCCAAGATTAATGCCAAGAAATAGACAACAGGTGCAGGAGTAGGCCATTCGGCCCCTCAAGCCAGCACCGCCATTCAATGTGATCATGGCTGATCACCCCCAATCTGTACCCCGTTCCTGCCTTCTCCCCATATCCCATGACTCCGCTATTTTTAAGAGCCCTATCTAGCTCCTATCTTGAAAGCATCCAGAGAACCTGCCTCCACCGCCCTCTGAGGCGGAGAATTCCACAGACTCACCACTCTCTGTGAGAAAAAGTGTTTCCTCGTCTCTGTTCTAAATGGCTTACCCCTTATTCTTAAACTGTGGCCCCTGGTTCTGGACTCCCCCAACACCGGGAACATGCTTCCTCTCTCTAGCGTGTCCAATCCCTTAAATGAAATGAAAAGCGTTCCAATCTGCAGTCAGTATTTGGACAGTTGCATGATAAAACACGACAACTGAATAGAGAATTTTATTTCCACGTGGAAAGTATTTCCCCCTATGCCAGTGTGTCGCTGAGGACGTGGGGGTTAACCGCTCGGCAGTTTGTAAAAATATTAGGTTGAAAAACTCAGCACAAAACCAAAACATCTCCCAGCCCCCACGTCACACTGTTTTATTTTAATGATTCATCGAAAAGATGACTATTTCACAATGTGACACGGCCTCACCCCCCCCACCCCACCCCCCCCCCCCAACAGCGCTCCCTCAGTAATGCCCCTTCCCTCACCCCCCCCCCCCCACCACACTATGTGCCGCTCCCTCACTTCCTCACCCTCTCCCCCCCACAGCACCACCCCTCCCACAGTGCAGCATTGTCTAGTTTAAGTGTGAGCCATGACAACCTGCTCACATCTCCCGTTTGGATACGTTTACTTACTATTTAAAAAAAACAAGGACTATCCGCAAAACAAGACCCAGCCGAAAAATCAGAGCCAATTTGTTATTCTGCCAATCTCAAAAAATAAAATTGAAGTAGAATATGCTGCAGAAAACTGGATTTATTGTCTAAATTCTAGTCTTTGGCAAAAACAGAAAATGCTGGAAACACTCAGCGGATCAGGTAGCATCTGTGGAGAGAGAACCAAGTGGGTCTCTGATACTGACACTTGCTACTGCCTCTCCCCCAATTCTGACGATGGGTCTTGGACCCCAAAACCACAACTATTTCTCTCTCCACGGTTGCTGAGTGAGTGTGTCCACATTTTATGCTTTGATTTCAGACTTCCAGCATCTGCAGGTTTTTTGTTAGTTGATCTACCTCACCAAAGCAGAGCCAGGAACTCCCACCACTGGCATTGTCAGTAATGTCAAACTTCATGCCGGCATCAGGCAACGTCACAACGAAATGTGATCAATCCGTGCAGTGGAGGACATACTTAGTATCTGCCAATGGGAAGTAGAGAACTGCAGACGCTGGAATCTACATCAAAACACAAAGTGCTGGAGGAACTCAGCGGGTCTGGCAGCATCTGTGGAGGTAATGGACAGACGATGTTTCGGATCGGGACCCTTCTTCAGACTGATGGAGTTTGGGGGGGGACGGGTGGACAGGTGATAGGTGGATGCAGGTGATGGGGAAGGCTGGCAAGTGATAGGTGGATACAGGTGAGGGGGAACGGGGGAGGGTGATTGTAAGATGGGTGGAATAAGTGACAATGACTAAAGGTGACAAGGAGACAAACCAGTGTGAGATAGAGAGGAGGAGTGCAAGGTTAAGCCGGACAGAGGGATGTGGTGGAAGGGGGCGCGAGGATATGATGGAAGGGAAGTGAGCTCAGAGACGGAAGCCATTGTCACTTACTCCTGATCAGCCCCCTCACCAGTATCCAGCTTTGCCCCACACCTTTTTATCCAGCTCCCCCCCGGTCTGCAGAAGGGTCCCGGGGCTGAAATGTCGCCTGTCCATTCCCTCCACAGATGCTGCCTGGCCCGCTGTGTTCCTCCAGCACCGTATGCTTGCTCAGGCTACAGTTGCAGAGCAGAGTACCTGCACACAATTGGTACACACGAGCCCGAGAGTGAAGGAACCAAGTGGCAGTGGCAGTGGCTGCCCACGGGCGGGTCAATGTTCAGACCCTTGTCACAGTCACAATTGTCCATGATGGTATTCCACGCAGCACCAGCCAGGGCTCCCGCTCCCTCTAGCTCAGCAGCTCCGGCTGCAGGCCGATCCGTTGCAGTATCTCCTCAGGCATGCAGAACACCGGGCTGACCGCCTTCACCTGCCGGTCCCCCATCAGAGAGAGTCCCGCCACACCAAACAATGTGTGGAATGGGTCAACCTGAGCACAGAGAAACCTTCAGTTAGTAAACTAGGTCAGTCATGTCGGCTGCCTTCAATGGCTGCTTTATTGGATCAACTAGCGCGTCTGTTTAGAAACATTTGGACAGGTACATGGATAGGACAGGTTGAGAAGGATATGGGCCAAATTGCAGACAAGTGGGACTAGTGTCCATGGGACATATTGGTCAGCGTGGGCAAGTTGGGTGAGAGAGCCTGTTTCCGCACCGTAAGACTTAGGTATGTTACAATACTTACCTTTAGCGGCGCAGCAGTTCTGCCGCTCCCCGTGTGCGCGACTTTGGCGCCTTTCAGAGGGGGGCGGGTTTAAAATGCCGGTTTTCACCAGACAGGGCAAGTCGATCCATCTCAGGGAATTTAGTGGCGAAAGAGAAATCGCTCCGACATTTGTTTTATGAAGGTATTTTTAAACTACACTAGATCATTTATTAACTAGAGTAATTTAAAAATCATCTTCTAAAGCCGTGAGCGCAGACAACGGGACGGATTTTACGTAGGGGAGAAAAGAAGCTACACAGTTTATTTTTACATAAAAACGTGGTTCTTAGGAATTATTGAATCAAATTTTCAAGTTGCGAAATGGGGACAAAAAAAATACGAACCAACAGTATTTTTCCTGCCGACTGCGAGTTAAATTCACCGCAAACCGCAAAGTTCCAATCCACCGCATTCCGCTAAAACCCACTAGCAAGTTGATTTAAATGGCCATTAATTTACAGGAATCAAACACTAAATTCCTTCCATTTGGCCTATAAATTCATGAAAATGAGATTTAAAAATCATGTTATATTGTGAATTATTGTGTGAATGTTATTTGGACACCTAGGCAATTTAAAAATGTTTATCTTTTCAGGTCATCCACGTAAGATTGTTTCATATTTGTTTCAGAATGCTTCAATCTATAATAACTGAAAATTTCATTGAGTTCTCTTAATTTTTAAGAAAGTTATGGGCTTTTGACTGTCCTAGATCACAACTTTTGTGTTAAGTCAATGGAAAGGCAATGGGGAACAAGATGCTAATTTCTGAGTATGAAAATGGTCATAACTTTTTTAATACTGAAGATATGAAAGTGAATTAGGTGTCAAATTAAACTTCTTTTTATGCTTTATCTGATGGGATAAATTGCAGACTTGATTTTTAAAATCTCAACATTTTGTAATATTGCTTTAAAACTCTATCACCTGGACCGAGGTACAGTGAAATCCTTAGTGTATACCATTATTTAAGAGACATTTGGACAGTTAAACGGATAGGACAGGTGTAGATGATATGGGCCAAATGCGGACAGATGGGACTAGTGTAGATCGTGCATGTTGGGTGGCATGGGCTAGTTGGGCTGAAGGGCCAGTTTCCATGCTGTATCATTCTATACGGATTTGTTATGGGTGCAGAATCAGGCCATTCGGCCCTTCGAGTCTGCTCCACAATTCGATCATGGCCGATCTATCTTTCTCTCTCAACCCCATTCTACTTCCTTCACCCCCGGAACCCTTGACACCCGCACTAATCAAAAACCTGTCAATCTACGCTTTTAAAAATACCCAATGACTTGGCCTGCACAGCCGTCTGTGGACATGAATTCCACAGATGCACCACCTTCTGGTTTAAGAAATTCTAAAAGTATGTCCTTTAATTCTGAGGCTGTGACGTCTGGTCCTAGACTCTCCCACTAGTGGAAACATCCTCTCCACATCCACTCTATCCAGGCCTTTCACTATTTGGTAGGTTTCAATCAGGTCCCCCCTCATCCTTCTAAACTCCAGCGAGTACAGGCCCAGTGGCATCAAACGCTCATCATGTGTTCACCAATCATCCCTGGGATTATTCCCGTAGAGCACAGGAACGGGCCCTTCCACCCACAATCTTTGTGCCAAACTTGACATCATTAAACTGATCTCATCTGCCTGTACATGATCTATATCCCTCTAAAAGCCTCTTAAATGCCACCATCGTATCTGCCTTCACCACAATAGACATTGGGTGCAGGAGTAGGCCATTCGGCCCTTCGAGCCAGCACCTCCATTCAATGTGATCATGGCTGATCATCCACAATCAGTACCCCGTTCCTGCCTTCTACCCATACCCCCTGACTCCGCTATCTTTAAGAGCCCTATCTAGCTCTCTTTTGAAAGTATCCAGAGATCCGGCCTCCACCGCCCTCTGAAGCAGAGAATTCCACAGACTCACAACTCTGTAACAAAAATTGTTTCCTCATCTCTGATCTAAATGGCCCCTGGTTCTGGACTCCCCCAACATCGGGAACATGTTTCCTGCCTCTAGCGTGTCCAAACCCTTAATAATCTTATATGTTTCAATAAGATGCCCTCTCATCCTTCTGAACTCCAGAGTGTACAAGCCCAGCCTTCTCTCAGCATATGACAGTTCCGCCATCCCGGGAATTAACCTTGTAAACTTACGCTGCACTCCCTTAATAGCACAAATGTCCATCCACCACTCCTAGTAATGCATTCCTGGCCCGACCATCTCAAAACATAACTTGCCCAGCACATCTCCATTAATCTTTCTCCCTCTCACCTTTCAACTATGCTCCCCAGTGTTGAATATTTCCACCCTGGGGAAAGAGGTTCTGACTGTCTACCCTGTCAATGCCACTCATAATATATACTTCATTCAAGTCTCCCCTCAGCCTCCAACATTATAGAGTAAACAATTCAAGTCTATCCAACCTCTCACTGTAACTGAAACTCCCAGATCCAGGCAGCATTCTGGTAAACCTTCTCTGCACGTTCTCACGCACTATCGTACCTGCCTGCCACCACCACCACCACCACCAAAAGCCTCTTCAGTATCAACTCTGATTCTTGCTACACTGGATACCTTACTGACCCCTGGCTCTAAACAGCAGGTTGCATGACTGCCTCATGCCAGCCTCCGAAAACCACCATGATCCCATGACTACAACACGGCAAACTCCAAATCCAACGCATGTTTTCATGACTACAACACGGCAAACACCAAATCCAACACATGTTTCCATGACTACAACACGCCAAACTCCAAACACCACCACGAACCCATGATAAACAACCTATAACCACCAGGCTATTAAAACTACAACCTCCAAATAGGCTCAAAACTACACAGACTTGGGGACAACATTATTGACTTTGCACTACAATTGTCTATATATTTGTCTGTGTGTCTTTAAATAAATAAATTAATGGATATATATATATATATACACATATACACACACACAAAAAATGTTCTGTGTATATTTTATCTATATATGAGGGTGTTTGGGTAAAGGCAGCACTCAGTAATGAAACTGAAGGTCTCCAAAGTTCCAGACAATGTTCCTCTTTTTTATGTAATAATCCCATTGTTTCATATGCTGTATTTTAAGTAGTATAGATCATGGCGTATAGCCAAAATGTTGAGATGAAGCAAAAATAAATAATTCTGGTTTTACAAAGAAAAATATCAGATGCGTCCCTTGTATTTTCTTGCCTTTTTTTGTGACATTTTTCAAGCAGAATTTCATCAAATCCTTCGGATAATTTATACCACAAATATCACATGAAATTTTGCAATTAAATAACTCTGTACAAGCCAAATTTCATTTCGGAGTCACGTGAGTGACTTCGTGAAGAGCCTGCCGGCGCGCATGCTCGACATATCGTCGTACCACGTTGCTGCGACGGCTGGCGGTGGAGCGCGCTCCTCGCCAGCCCTTCAGAAGGGGCCACGGAGGTAAGTATTCTACCTTTAGTTGGTGGTCCTTGTTGTTGGTTTTGTCTTGCAGCAAGGACATGGATGGGAGTTCCAAGGGCCGGAGGACGTCAGGACGAGTTCGCCGGTCAACAGTTCCGGGGCCTTTACCATCGGCAGTACCTGCATCGCAGGCCGGGACTCAGGCGGAGATGTGGGTAAGCCCTGTGTTCACAGGTCCAGATCCGCCAGCACACCACAGCTCGGAGGAGTTCGACGAGGAGGAGTGTGGTGTGCCGCCAGAGCAGGGGGACCCTGCCATGGCAGTCAGGTCGTCAGTGAGCTCGCTGGCGACCTCGAGCAGGGTGCGTGCGGCTGCACGGCCCGTTCCACTCAGCCCTCCGAGTAGGGGAAGGGCAGGAGCCCAGAAGCCTAACCCTACCAGGGCTAAGGCATTGCCTGACACGGAGGAGTGGTCAGGTTCCAGGGAGAGACCCGGGGCGGCTGTGAGGTCCAGCCGGCACACCCCGACTCTCGACGCCGGGACGGGTCGGTCGAGTCGGGTCTCGTCACGGTCGCCGAGCCCCCCCATGGATGGGTGGGCGAGACCATGCGTCGGCAACGTCCACGATGTGGGCAGCCGGCAAGACTGCGCGGGCCCCAGGCAGCCATGCTTCGGCTGGTGCCGACACCTCGCCGCAAGTGCCCTTAGTGGCAGCGGTTTCAGCTCCCGCTAAACGGAGGCGGTTGAACACGCCCGCGCAGGAATTGCGCAGTTCGCCTCGGCGGCTGTTAGCGACAACTACCGGCACCGGCAGGGCCTCGACGAGGTGCGGGCCGATGACAGGAGCCCGGTTTTCTTTTCAGAGCCGGAGGACTCCGACCACCTGAGTGTTCAGGGTGAAGGGCGTATTGACCGTATGGAGCGGCTGCTGGAGCTCCTGCTTCAACGTCAACACCAGCAGGGCAGCAACAGGCACAGGGCGTCTTCACAAACATCTACTATCAGCCTGGAGCAGCAGGAAGAAGTCCTCATCCAGGCAATGAGCCGTCACAAGGCTCCATCCAATTGCAACTCCCTCAACGTGCCTGTGGTCAATACGCCGATATGGGGCAACATCAGTGCGGCTATCCGTCAACAGGAGGTAAAACTGCAGCGGATCCTGAAGCTCCTCACGGCCGGTATTACCGCCTTTGTGCGGTCGGTGGACGGGGACGAATTGAATTTGGACCAGGGAGAAGCCCTGGCCCTCCTGTGCGCGACCCAGCACGAAATTAACGGGTTTCGCAAAACCAGCATCCGCCCAGCGCTCAATCCAAAGTTTGCAGGAGTGTGCAAACCACCGCCGCCGCCCCCGCCCCGTCAGCTCTTTGGGAAGGACCTCTCGAAGAGAGTCAAAGAGCTTGACGAGCAAGCCAAAACGGTGGGGATCATGCGCCCTCAGAGTGCCCCCACACCGTCAGGCTCAAAGTCTCCATACATTCGATCACGAGGGTCTGCCAGTACCTCGACGAGGACCCACCCTCAAGCTCCACAACGACAGCAACATCAGACCCAGCACCAGGGGTCTTTTTTAGGACAGGGTCGGCAGAGACCCTGGTGGAAAACGAAGACGCCGCGCCCTCAAGCCAACCCAGCACCTCCACGTCCACACACGCGTGTCAAGGACCGCCGGTAACCACGGAGGTGAGGGGGTCTGGTTCTCTCTTTTCTCTCTGTTTAACTTCACATGTTGGTGGTCACCTTCGGTGGTTTTTGGGTGCATGAGGTAATTTCACTGGTGACGAGTATGTGTTGCAGAATATTCAGGGGCATAAAATTGAGTTTATTAATGGCGACATTCCTCCATCCCAGCACATGCCCGCTCGAACATTTAAAATTATCTGCTGCAGAACAGGCAGCCGGCTATAAGGAATTGTTAAGTCTTGAGCACAAAGGATTGATTGAGAGAGTGGTGCATGAACCAGTTGAATTTGTTTCGAACATATTCACCAGACCTAAGAAGGATGGAGGTTGTCGTGTCATTATTGATCTAACCCGTTTGAATACTTTTGTAACATATTCTCATTTTAAAATGGATACGTTTGAAACAGCCAAATCATTGATTTCTCATGGTTGCTTTATGGCATGCATCGATTTAAAAGACGCATATTATTCCGTATCCGTCCAGAAATGTGACAGAAGGTTTTAAAATTCATCTGGATGGGGCAACTCTGGCAGTACAAGGCTTTGCCTAATGGGCTCACCACAGCCCTAGATTGTTCACTAAATTAGTGAAGCCAATTATGGCTTATTTGAGACAACGACACCATATAGTATGGCCTATTTAGATGATGTCTTAATTGTGGGCCACACCCTGGAATTGGCTGAACAGGGTGTTGCAGCTGCTGTCAATATATTTCAACAATTGGGGTTTATTGTCCATCCAGAGAAATCAAAGTTCTACCCTGCCCAGGTGATTAATTACCTAGGGTTCACGGTGAACTCTATAAGCATGAGGGTTACCATTCCAATTAACAAGATTGAGGAGGTTACCCAGGTGTGTCAAGATTTAATCCGCACCAATATACCATCGATTCGGCACTTAGCTACAATAATTGGGAAGCTGGTAGCTTTGTTTTCGGCAGCGCGATATGGACCTTTGCATTATCAGAATTTGCAAAGAGCTAAAATTGCTGCGTTAAAACAGAACGCTGGTCATTATGATCGGTCCATGCAGCTGCCGCCCGAAGCGATAAATGAGTTGCAATGGTGGGTGTGTCACATTAGCAACTCATTCAAGCCTATTAGGGAGGCTAATCCGGTGGTATATTTGCAAACTGATGCAAGCTCCAATGGTTGGGGATCCACGAATAATTGCTCTAGTTGTGGTGGCAGATGGGACACCCTTGAATCAACGATGTTGTTAACTCAAGGGATTAACTATTTGGAGTTGCTGGCAGCATTCCACGGACTTCGTGCGTATTGTTCCAAGCTTGTTGGAGCACATGTCCGTCTCCAAATAGACAACACCACAGCAGTAGCATATTTAAACCATATGGGTGGTACCAGGCCAGTTTCGTGTGACAAATTGGCAAACTCAATTTGGCTCTGGTGTGTTCAAAGAGACATTTGGATTTCAGCTACCTATTTGCCAGGTGAGCTTAATACTGTGGCGGACACCAGGTCACGCAAATTTAATGACAATATTGAATGGATGTTGCATCCTGAGATCTTTTCTAAAGTCACAGCCAAATTTGGTAAACCGGACATTGACCTCTTTGCGTCACGGTGGAACCATCAGGTACCAACCTACGTTTCATGGGAACCAGATCCTGGGGCAATAGCGCTAGATGCATTCTCGGTGGACTGGGGGAAGTGGTTTTTCTATGCCTTCCCCCCATTTTGCCTCATCAGTCGGGTATTGGGAAAGATTCAGGCAGATGCTGCCAAGGGCATCCTTATTATACCCGACTGGCCCACACAGCCTTGGTATCCGGTGGTCTTTGACATGCTCAACGAACCTTGGGTCCTTTTGAAGGGTTGCCCACAATTGGTTACTCACCCTGTCTCAGGGGAGCCGCATCCCTGCCATGGCTATTTAAATTTGTTGGCTTGCAGGTTCTGAACAGGCCGTTAGTCCAATACGGCCTCTCGGCTCGGACCATGGATACCACCGGGGCGTCGTGTCGAAAGTCTACAAGGCGAAGATACCGCTCGCATATTAAGAAGTGGGAAGCCTACTGCAGCCGCTCTCGCATCACGTACGATGACGTGACAACAACCGACGTCCTGGAATTCCTCGCGGGGTTGCACCATGATGAACACTTAAGTTACAGTGCCATCAACAGCGCCAGAAGTGCGCTATCGTTCTACCTCAGTTTGGAGGTAGGATCCAACAGGCTAGTGTCCAGACTCATGCTGGGTATATTCAATATGAATCCGCCTACACCACGCTATAATATCACCTGGGATGTCAGGGACGTATTAACCCTGCTCAGGACGTGGTCACCCATGGAAGGGCTCCAACTGGACCAACGCACCATGAAGCTGGTGATGTTACTAGCGCTGACTTCAGCTCAGAGGGTACAGACACTACACAAACTTCGTGTCGACAGAATGACGTCTACCCCCACAGAAGTAGTCTTTTTCATTGACGAGCTACTAAAGCAGCATAGACCTGGGTGCACAGGGCTGCAGCTGAAGTTCCCGGCATACCCCGCAGATGCTAGGCTATGTGTAGCCTCACATATCCGCCACTATGTCAAGGTGACGGCACGCATCAGAGGAATGGAGAGATACCTGCTTGTCACTCATAAGAGACCTCATCATCGAGTGACAGTCCAGACGATATCCATGTGGCTTCCAGTCGTCTTGGGTAAGTCAGGTATCGACACTAATGTGTTCAAGTCTCTTTCCACCAGGGCTGCATCGACGTCAAGGGCGAGGGTCATGGAGGTGCCCATGGACCAAATTCTCGCCACAGCAGGATGGGCTAATGAAGCTGTGTTCCAGCGTTTTTATAACAAGCCTGTTGCTGCTCCTCTACAGTTCGCAGAAGCCGTGCTGAATGCAGGTCACGAACGTGGAGATGTCCCCGCATGAGGGGTTTTGATTTGTTGTTAATAACTCTGCTCTTGTTTTGCAGTATGAACTATTGAGCAAGTTTGTTCCTCCCATCCATCCCTGGTAGTGGTGTGTCAGCATGGACGTGGTCCAGGGCGTGTAATCACAGAAGCTTTGAAGTCTTCACGAAGTCACTCACGTGACTCCGAAATGAAATAGTAAGATTGAACGAGAACTTACCAGTTCGAAGGTTGATCTTTATTTTATGAGGAGTCGAAGTGAGGGATTTCGTGCCCTCCTCGCCCAACCCTCAATCACCTTCATCTGGTAATCTTAGTCACTTCAATCTTACTATGCGAAGTCATTTCTTTGTTGGTTTCTGTGATTCCACGCCGCTACTTTGAAGTATGTCGAGCATGCGCGCCGGCGGGCTCTTCACGAAATCCCGCACTTCGACTCCTCATAAAATAAAGATCAACCTTCGAACTGGTAAGTTCTCGTTCAATCTCACTATTCTGGTTATGTTTATGATTTTTATCATTTAACACTTAATTTGATGGTTATCTGATGCCTAACGGTTTGGCAGCAAAACGCGAGTAGCTGTGGACACGTGTGAAATCTGTGATTTAAAAGCTGTGTAAACCTTTTTATATTTATTCTTTCTTTTTAATTGTTATATGTTGTGTTTTTATATAATAAAAATTATAAAGAATTTTTTCTCGTTTCCCCCCAAAATTTTGAAAGTATTTTGGTTGATTTTAATCACAAATTAGCACAAAAGGATCACAGGTCGGCCCATTTTTAATGCTGTGGTATTTTGTTATAGTTTAATAACTTTCAAATTTAGCCAAGGTTGGTACCCTTATTTACAGAAACATCTATATATAGAACTGTTTTATTAAACAACAAAGTCTATATAGAACTTTTTGTTGTTTAAAAATAATTTACTATATATATTGAAGAAGGGTCTCAACCCAAAAGGTCACCTATTCCTTTGCTCCATAGACGCTGCCTCACCCGCTGAGTTTCCCCTGCATTTTTGTCTACCTTCAATATATATATATATTTTTTTTTTAAACTGTTTATTATGGGCTTTACAATGTATTATGTTTACATTACTGTTATGATGAAGGGAGAAGAATTTCATTGTTCCATTTTGGGACATATGACAATAAGACAGCTGAAAATTCTAACTATCATTCGTGTTTGCTCCTGCCCACTGCCCAAGAGCTCCCCTACCTCTTCCCTGGTTACTTACCACATCTCCGGGTCGGTCGGCAAAGCCGCCGGTCTCCTCGTCCTGGCAAGCCAGGATGAAAGTGGACAACTTCTCCTTGTCGATCCAGTGCAACCGTCCGATGATCTTCAGGGAAGCTAAGACCCACCAGGAGTAACAGACGTCAGGCAGCTGAGGAGGCAACGCGGAGATCCGTCAACACAGTCTTACAGAACCCGCAACTAGGATACATGTTGCAAGATCACATTGAATGGCGGTGCTGGCTCGAAGGGCCAAATGGCCTACTCCTGCACCTATTGTCTATTGTCGAAGACAGTGGCGCAGCGGGTAGAGCCGCTGCCTCACAGCGCCAGGGACCCAGGTTCGATCCTGACCTCGGGTGCTGTCTGTACTCGGTGGGATGAAGGACCTGTTTACATGCTGTATCACTAAATTAAACTAAACTGCCCCAAGTGTATTGTACTGTTGTCACTAGTGTAGTGCGTTGTAAATACGTTCGTTCAATAGCGTTCTACACTAGTGCACTGCAGTATCCTAATGGGCCTGCCTGACTTACGTGATTTTTTCGGCGACTGCTGGTACCTGTCAGAGGTCGTTGAAGGTCGCCGAAAATTTTCAACATGTTTAAAATCCAGCGGCGCCCAGAACAAGGTACGACTCTTTGGACGACTATTCGCGACCATACAGGCTTCACCCCGCGACATGTCGCCAGGGGGTCACCTGTATGGTCGTGAGTCGTCTCTCTGGTCCCAGCTGGATTTTCATCATGTTGAACATTCTCGGCGACCTATGACAGGTGCCAGCAATCGTCGAAAAAGTTGCATAAGTGGGACAGGCCCATTAATTGTCCTCAGTGGATGAGAAAGTGGGATAATTTCTAGAACATAGAAGTAGTGTGCGGGCATCGCTGGTTAGTGCGGACTTGTGGTCCGAAGGGTGTGCTTCCATGTTGTGTCTCTATACCAATCCGTAGGGAAACAAAGTGAAGAGCGCAGGTCACAGCGGGGAGCAGTAGGTACCTTCTCAGGGCGCCCGTTGAGGCCTCCGGATGGTAGCTGGCGCTCACAGAGCCACCAGCCCAGCAGGTCAGCGTTGATGTGGTGTAACTGGCCCGTTATAGCAAGAAACCCGGTGCAGCAGTAGATCTGGACAGAACAGCACAGCACAGCGCTCATTAAACAACTTGTACCACAGAGAGACCATTATACAATATACTCCACACACTCCGGCCCACTCACACTGGGCTCAGCCCTTCATGTACCAATTATACATACACGCACACATACACGCTCACACTAAATGCATCCAGACGCAAAACCAGCTTCTTCCCACGAGTGGTAGCTGTACTTAACAGCGGCTCTACTCAACCACATTCTGTCTCTCAGCCAAACACATGCACTCTCCAAGTCCACTTTGGATATCTACATGTACGATATAGTGCAAAGCTAACTCTTATTACTATTGCTATTTGTCTTTACATTTTTCAATTATGTTTGTTTTTAATGTCTGATGTATATTGTGTTTTTACCATGTGTGAGCAAAGCACCAAGTCAAATTCCTTCTATGTGTACAAGGCCAATAAACTGATTCTGGTTCTGTATATTCAGAGACAGACAGAGGGAGTGACAGACACAGACTGAGAGAGAGACGGAGAGGGAGACGGAAACGGAGAGGGAGACGGAGAGAGGGAGAGAGAGAGACAGCGAGAGAGAGAGACGGAGAGAGAGAGAGACGGAGAGAGAGAGAGAGACGGAGAGAGAGAGAGACGGAGAGAGAGAGAGACGGAGAGAGAGAGAGACGGAGAGAGAGAGAGACGGAGAGAGAGAGAGACGGAGAGAGAGAGAGACGGAGAGAGAGAGAGACGGAGAGAGACGGAGAGAGAGAGAGACGGAGAGAGAGAGAGACGGAGAGAGAGAGAGACGGAGAGAGAGAGACGGAGAGAGAGAGACGGAGAGAGAGAGACGGAGAGAGAGAGAGACGGAGAGAGAGAGACGGAGAGAGAGAGACGGAGAGAGAGAGACGGAGAGAGAGAGACGGAGAGAGAGAGAGAGACGGAGAGAGAGAGAGAGGGAGAGACGGAGAGACGGAGAGACGGAGAGACGGAGAGACGGAGAGAGAGAGACAGAGAGAGACAGAGAGAGACAGAGAGAGACAGAGAGAGACCGAGACAAAGACAATCACGCTAGTTCTGATTAGTCCTAATTCGGGGCAATTGATTTTGACATTTTTTTAACTGTTTGGGCATTGTTTATGAATTCTGATCATTTTAATATATAAAATTATGAGAGGAATAGATTGGGTAGACGCACAGAGTCTCTTGCCCAGAATAGGGAAATCGAGAACCAGGGGACATAGGTTTAAGGTGAGAGGGGAAAAGATTTAATAGGAATCTGAGGGGTAACGTTGCCCCACAGAGGGTGGTGGGTGTATGGAATGAGCTGTCTGAGGAGGTAGTTGAGGCTGGGGCTCAAAGGGTTCAAAGGTCAGTTTATTGCCACGTGTACCAATAAAGGTACCGTGAAACTCGATTACCAAACAGCCTTACTAAACAAAAAGCAACAAGACACACAACGACATAAAAGTCAACATAAACATCCACCACAGCGGATTCCCCACACTCCTCACTGTGATGGAAGGCAATAAAGTCTAATCCTCTTCCCTCTTTATGGCAATGTTTAAGAAACAATTAGAGAGTTACATGGATAGGACAGGTTTGGAGGGATATGGCCCAGAGCTCGCAGTCTCGGGAGAGGCCGAGTCGGGAAGCTCCGAGAAACGCAGAGGCTCGACCAGCCCGGACCCGGGGTCCGATCGCCGGCGCGGGGGAGCTGACATCCCCCCGATGCAGGAGCTGATCGCGGGAGGGCAAAGAAGGGAAGAGATTGAACGTTTTTGTCGCCTTCCATCACAGTGAGGAATGTGGAGGAGTCACTGTGGTGGATGTTTATGTTCAAATGGATTTTGTGTGTTCCGTTGCTTTTTATTTGTATGACTGTGCGGCAAATCAAATTCCTCGTGTGTTGCAAAATATACTTGGCTAATAAAGTATTATTGTGATTGTGAAACAGGCAGGTGGGACTAGTGTGGATGAGTCATATTGGTCGGTGTGGGCAACACTCAATGACTACATGACTTGGGCTGAGGTAATGCACTTTAGAGGAAGAATGTCTACGCACAAGCTTCATGTGATGGGTGGAACAAGATGAAAGAGGAATGATGGGCAGATGGAATCAGATCGGAAAGGAAGAGTTTCCCCCCTTTTAGTTCATTATTGTCACATGTGCAGTCCTGCCGTGAAAAGCCTTTTTGTTGCAGTCAGCGAAAATACTGCGCATGATTATAATCGAGCCGTCCACAGTGTACAGATACATGAATACAGAAAGGGAATAACGTTAGTGCAAGGTAAAGTCTGATGGGGTCAGGACAACTCTACAGTTGGTGATAGGGTGGTTCAGTCGCCTGATAACAGCTGTGCCTGAACCTGGAGGTGTGCGTTTTCACACTTCTGTACCTCTTGCCCAAGGCAGCAAGGCAAGGGAGGTGAAGCCCAGGTTTGTGGGTGGTGGGAGATTAAACCAGGTGGGGGGGGAGGGAGGGAAGGGGAGAATAGATGAGGCCACCAGGTAAATGAGACGGTAACAACATGCCAGCTCTTTATGTTCAACACTTTTAAAAAAATGAGGAATTAATAGTGCAGGATAAAGTTTCAATTATTAAAAGGCATTTCCTTTTTAAAAGCAAACGGCAACTTGCCTGGCCTGCGTGAGATTCAGATCCTGGCCTGCATCCAAATCCTCCATCAAAGTTCATGCAGGATACAATAAATTCTGCTGCTGATTCTAGATTAACGGCATCAAGTCGTCCCTGGAAAGCAACCGAACACTAGTATTATATACAGCCCTTCTCCACACACAGCAATGAAGGCTCCAGAAATGAACTTCATTAAGAAGCTAAACCCCTTCAATTCTCCCAGCTTTAGCTTTATGTTCAGTATTGGATGGCGGGACTGTCATATGTTGATAGAATGGAGCGGCTGGGCTTGTATACTCAGGGAATCAGCCATGATCACATTGAATGGCCTACTCCTGCACCTATTGTCTATTATCTTATTGAAACATACAACACTGTTAAGGAATTGGACACTCTAGAGGCAGGAAAAATGTTCCCCATGTTGGGGTAGTCCTGAACCTGGGGCCACAGTTTAAGAACAAGGGGTAAGCCATTTGGAACGGAGATGAAGAAAAACTTTTTCACCCAGAGAGTTGTGAATCTGTGGAATTCTCTGCCTCAGAAGGCCAATTCTCTGGATGCTTTCAAGAGAGAGTTAGATAGGGCTCTTAAAGATAGCGGAGTCAGGGGATATGGGGAGAAGGCAGGAATGGGATACTGATTGGGGATGATCAGCAATGATCACAGTGAATGGCGGTGCTGGCTTGAAGGGCCGAATGGCCTACTCCTGCACCCATTGTCTATTGACAAGTGTACTGAATTATAATGACAAGCTTTTTTTCCAATGCTATCCAAACATATCACATATACTACACATAAATACAGTCAAACTCAAGTACAATGGGTAGAGTAAGGAAATACATTTATAGGTAGAAAAAAGATTTGAAAAGTTGAGCAATTGTATCAGAGAATGTTGTACAAAACGTTGGTGAGGCCACATTTGGAATATTATGTTCAGTTTTGGTCACCGTGCTATAGGAAAGATATAGTTGCAGAGAAGTCTTGCGAGAATGTTGCCAGGACTTGGGAGCCTGAGCTACAGGGAGAGGTTGGGTAGGGTAGGACTTTATTCCTTGGAGAGCTGGAGGATGCGGGGTGATCTTCCAGGTTTATAAGATAATGAGTAGAATATAGAGGGTGACTGCATACAGTTTTATTTACCCAGAATACAGGAATCAAGAACCAGAGGACATAACTTTGAGGTGAGATGGGAAAGATTTAATAGGAAACTGAGACATAGACATAGAAAATAGGTGCAGGAGTAGGCCATTCGGCCCTTCGAGCCTGCACCGCCATTCAATGTGATCATGGCTGATCATCCAACTCAGTATCCCGTACCTGCCTTCTCTCCATACCCCCTGATCCCTTTAGCCACAAGTGCCACATCTAACGCCCTCTTAAATATAGCCAATGAACTGGCCTCAACTACCTTCTGTGGCAGAGAATTCCAGAGACTCACCACTCTCTGTGTAAAGAATGTTTTCCTCATCTCGGTCCTAAAGGAATTCCCCCTTATCCTTAGACTGTGACCCCTTGTTCTGCACTCCCCCAACATCGGGAACAATCTTCCAGCATCTAGCTTGTCCAACCCCTTAAGAATTTTGAACGTTTCTATAAGATCCCCCCTCAATCTTCTAAATTCCAGCAAGTACAAGCCGAGTCTATCCAATCTTTCCTCATATGAAAGTCCTGACATCCCAGGAATCAGTCTGGTGAATCTTCTCTGTACCCCCTCTATGGCAAGGATGTCTTTCCTCAGATTTGGAGACCAAAACTGTACACAATACTCCAGGTGTGGCCTCACCAAAACCCTGTACAACTGCAGTAGAACCTCCCTGCTCCTATACTCAAATCCTTTCGCTATGAATGCTAACATACCATTTGCTTTCTTCACTGCCTGCTGCACCTGCATGCCTACTTTCAATGACTGGTGTACCAAGACACCCAGGTCTCGTTGCATCTCCCCTTTTCCTAATCTGCCACCATTCAGATAATAGTCTACCCTCATGTTTTTGCCACCAAAGTGGATAACCTCACATTTATCCACATTATACTGCATCTGCCATGCATCTGCCCATTCACTCAGCCTATCCAAATCACCCTGCAGCCTCCAAGCATCCTCCTCACACCTAACTATACCCCCCAGCTTAGTGTCATCTGCAAACTTGGAGATGTTGCATTGAATTCCCTCATCCAAATCATTAATATATATTGTAAATAGCTGGGGTCCCAGCACTGAGCCTTGCGGCACCCCACTAGTCACTGCCTGCCATTGTGAAAAGGACCCGTTTACTCCTACCCTTTGCCTCCTGTCTGCCAGCCAGTTCTCTATCCACATCAATACTGAACCCCCAATACCGTGTGCTTTAAGTTTGTATGCTAATCTCTTATGTGGGACCTTGTCGAAAGCCTTCTGAAAGTCTAGATATAACACATCCACTGGTTCTCCCTTATCCACTCTACTAGTTACATCCTCGAAAAATTCTATCAGATTTGTCAGACATGATTTACCTTTCGTAAATCCATGCTGACTTTGTCCAATGATTTCACCACTTTCCAAATGCGCTGCTATCCCATCTTTAATAACTGACTCTAGCAGTTTCCCCACTACCGATGTTAGACTAACTGGTCTGTAATTCCCCGCTTTCTCTCTCCCTCCTTTTTTAAAAAGTGGGGTTACATTAGCTACCCTCCAATCCTCAGGAACTACTCCAGAATCTAAGGAATTTTGAAAAATTATCACTAATGCATCCACTATTTCTGTGGCTACCTCCTTGAGTACTCTGGGATGCAGACTATCTGGCCCTGGGGATTTATCGGCCTTCAATCCGTTCAATTTACCCAACACCACTTCCCGGCTAACCTGGATTTCACTCAGTTCCTCCATCTTATTTGACCCCCGGTCCACTGCTATTTCCGGCAGATTATTTATGTCTTCCTTAGTGAAGGCAGAACCAAAGTAGTTATTCAATTGGTCTGCCATGTCCTTGTTCCCCATGATCAATTCACCTGTTTCTGACTGCAAGGGACCAACATTTGTTTTAACTAGTCTCTTTCTCTTCACATATCTATAAAAACATTTGCAGTCAGTTTTTATGTTCCCTGCCAGTTTCCTTTCATAATCTATTTTCCCTTTCCTAATTAAGCCCTTTGTCCTCCTCTGCTGGATTCTGAATTTCTCCCAGTCCTCCGGTAGGCTGCTTTTTCTGGCAAATTTGTATGCCTCATCTTTTGTTTTTATACTATCCCTGATTTCCCTTGTTATCCATGGATGCACCACCTTCCCCGATTTATTCTTTTGCCAAACTGGTATGAACAACTTTTGTACTTCATCCATGCAGTCTTTAAATACCTTCCATTGCACATCCACTGTCAACCCTTTAAGAATCACCTGCCAGTCTATCTTGGCCAATTCACATCTCATACCTTCAAAGTTACCTTTGTTCAAGTTCAGAACCCTTGTTTCTTACTTAATTTTGTCACTCTCCATCCTAATGAAGAACTCAACCATATTATGGTCACTCTTGCCCAAGGGGCCACGCACAACAAGACTGCTAACTAACCCTTCCTCATTACTCAATACCCAGTCTAGAATAGCCTGCTCTCTCGTTGGTTCCTCCACATGTTGGTTGAGAAAACTATCCCGCATACATTCCAGGAAATCCTCTTCCTCAGCACCCCTGGCAATTTGATTCACCCAATCTACATGCAGATTGAAGTCACCCATTATAACCGTGTTACCCTTGTTGCACGCATTTCTAATTTCCTGTTTCCCCAACTCCAATACTACTGTTAGGTGGCCTGTACACAGCTCCCACTAGCGTTTTTTGCCCCTTAAAGTTTTGCAGCTCTACCCATATCGATTCCACATCCTCCACGCTAATGTCCTTCCTTTCGATTGCATTAATCTCCTCTCTCACCAGCAACGCTACCCCACCTCCTTTTCCTTTCTGTCTATCCCTCCTGAATATTGAATATCCCTGAATGTTCAGCTCCCAGCCTTGGTCATCCTGGAGCCATGTCTCCGTGATCCCAACTATGGCATAGTCATTAATCGCTATCTGCACCTTCAACTCATCCACCTTATTACGAATGCTCCTCGCATTGAGACACAAAGCCTTCAGGCTTGTTTTTACAACACTCTTACTCCTTATACAATTATGTTGACAAGTGGCCCCTTTCACATCGATCCCTATTACACTTGGCCATACTCTCCTATCCCTTTGTGAGCTTTCTTTCCCGTTAATTCTGGGGTCATTAACCATCCCTTTACTCTCTTTCCCTTTAACTCCGTTCTTGATTATCCCATTTGACACCCCACCTCCCTTATTCAGTTTAAAACCATCCGTGTAACAGTGGCAAACCTGCCGGCCAGAATGCTGGTCCCCCACCTGTTAAGATGCAATCCGTCCCTTTTGTACAGTTCCCCCTTACTCCAAAACAGATCCCAATGATCTAAGAATCTAAATCCCTGCCCCCTGCACCAGTTCCTCAGCCACACATTCAGGTCCCGTATCTCCCTGTTCCTGCTCTCGCCAGCACGAGGAACTGGAAGCAAACCGGAGATAACAACCCTGGAAGTCCTGCTTTTCAGCATTTTTCCGAGCTCTCTGAAGTCCCGCTGCAAAATATTCATCCCCTTCTTTCCAACATCATTTGTGCCAACATGCACGACCACTTCCGGCTGTTCACCTTCGCCCTTGAGGATTGTCTGCACTCTGTCCGTAACATCCTGGATCCTGGCACCAGGAAGGCAGCACACCATCCTGGAATCCCGTCTGTTGCCGCAAAAACCCCTGTCCGTACCTCTCACAATGGAGTCTCCAACTACAATGGCGTTGCCCGACTTTGGCCTCTTTGGTTTTGGCTCATCAGCCCTTTTTGTTTGGCAAGCCAGTCCGCCGCTCAGTGAGATACCGTCTTCTGTCCCGGCAGCTTCCACGTGGGTGAACCTGTTCACAAGAGGTACAACACCCGGGGACCTTTGCATTCCATGTTTTCCTCCCTTTCTCACCGTCACCCACCTTCTCTCTTCTAGTGCCTTGGGTGTAACAATCTTACTGAAGGACTTGTCGAGGAACGACTTAGTTTCTCGGATGAACCTGAGGTCATCCACTTGTTTCTCCAGTTCCCCAACACGGTCCTTCAGGAGCTGTACCTGGATGCACTTCTCACATTTGTAGCATCCAGAGGCACCAGCAGTGACCTTGACCTCCCACATACTGCAAGCATCACACTGCATCAGCTTGCTTGACATCTCCTTCTTTTGCCTCGGTCTCTCCCTATCCAGTGTTTTGCGCAGCCTCCTCTCCGAAGACTCTCGAGCCAAAGACTCACACTTTACTCACAGGGCACTTCCCTCACAAGGCCGCTCCCCAAGAGCTGCCTTTCTTATATTGACTGTTCAATTGCCTAATTTACAAACCAAATTCCTCAGTTTTCAACTGGTTTCCCCCTCTGACTCACTGAGAACTCTCCTCCCACTTGGGCTAGAGCCAATCAGTGCTTTCTCCTGCTTCTCTTTGTTGCTGTTGCTTCAAAATCCACGGGAAGACTGAGGGGCAACCTTTTCACACAAAGGGTGGTAGGTATATGGAACAAGTGTCCAGAGGAGGTAGTTGAGGCTGTTATGAGACAATAGACAATAGGTGCAGGAGTAGGCCATTCGGCCCCTCGAGCCAGCACCGCCATTCAATGTGATCATGGCTGATCATCCCCAATCAGTACCCCATTCCTGCCTTCTCCCCATATCCCCTGACTCCACTATCTTTAAGAGCTCTATCTAGCTCTCTCTTGACAGCATCCAGAGAACCAGCCTCCACCACCCTCTGAGGCAGAGAATTCCATACTCATAACTCTCTGTGTGAAAAAAGTGTTTCCTCATCTCCATTCTAAATGGCTTACCTCTTATTCTTAAACTGTGGCCCCTGGTTCTGGACTCCCCCAACATCGGGAACATTTATTATAACATTTAACAGACATTTGGACAGGAAAGTGGATAGGAAAAGATTTGAGGGATATGGGTCCAACACAGGCAGGTGGGACGTGTAGATGGGTCAGCATGGACGAGTTGGGCCGAACGGCCTGTTTCCGCCCTGTGTAACTCTATGACTGTAAGACCACGCAAAGAGTCAGCAGGCTCCAGCCGGATCCTTGCAACCTGATCTTGCTGAAGAGTCGGTGATCCAAGATATTGATCAGATCTTTCTCCCCAGATGCTACCCGACCTGCTGTGTTTTATGCTTGCTTTACGCGGGATTTACACACGACAGCTGCAGATTTAGCCGTCTCTGCCAGCCGGTACTGTATCGTACAGCACCACTTGATGCCAAATAATCTGCACCCACTCCGACGTTCCCCTTGCGACTGGACATCCAGTTTCCTGAACATTGATTTTGCACCTTCTCCTTGCTGTAACATGTCCTCACATCCAAGAAGATCGGCTCGTTGTGTCTCTCACTACACGCTCTCTTTTCAAGTCCAATACTGGCCCTGCAACACTGATAAACCACCAGGCATTTGGGTCCTTGTTAGCATTTTTTATTATAGACGGGGCTGTATTTATAATTATATACGTTAGGAATCGAGCAAGAAGACAGACATGCAGGTACTGGTCTGGATTCCTGCTAAATCTGCAGCTGGAGAGTGTAAAACGTGGAAAGCAAGCAAAAAATTAAACAAGAAGACAGAAACAAAAAGCTGGAGTAACTCAGCGGGTCAGGCAGCATCTGTGGAGAACATGGATAGGTGACGTTTCACAGAGTGCTGGAGTAACTCAGCGGGTCAGGCAGTATCTGTGGAGAACATGGATAGGTGACGTTTCACAGAGTGCTGGAGTAACTCAGCGGGTCAGGCAGCATCTGTGGAGAACATGGATAGGTGAGGTTTTGGGTTTAGATCCTTTTTCAGACAGAGTCAGGGGAGAGGGAAAGTAGAAGTATGAAAAGGTACAAAGAACAAAAGAATGAAAGGTATTAAAAGAACAAATCAAGGCCAGCAAAGATGATCTGGGGAAGGTGGTCCATTGTCAGCTGTGGGAGAGCTGATAAGGAGGGGGTATGAACAGGGACTTGAGTAGATGATGCTCTTACCAGAAGTGCCAGCGTTGCCACAGCACAGAAGGAGAACCTTGTATCTATTTCGCCTGGAAGGAGAAGAGAGTTTTCAGTGGCATGACGATATCACGGCTGTGACCACAGAGCAGCAAACCAAACCTGTGCCCATTCTCAACTCTTGCAAAATACAGCCAATCTGCCTTCACAGGAGGCAGATGTACAAGGTGCTTCAAACACACGGTGTGCCTGCATCATTACCGACTGAAGACCAGGGCACTGCAGACAACCAGGTGAATCAAAAGCTGCAGGAAGTCGGGCAACATCTCTGGAGAAAAACTATGGCTGACATTTCGGGTCTGAAGAAGGGTTTCGGCCCGAAACGTTACCCATCTCCTTCGCTCCATAGATGCTGCTGCACCCGCTGAGTTTCTCCAGCATTTTGTGTACCCTCAATGGTTTCAAAGATAGACACAAATTGCTGGAGGAACTCAGCAGGTTACACCAGAGGTGAAAAGGAACAGGTCATGTTTTGGGCCGAAACCCTTCTTCAGACCCGAATGTCAGCCATAGTTTTTCTGCGGAGATGTTGCCAGAGTTCCTGCAGCTCTGTGTGCCTGTCGTCAATGTTGGTGGGTGTGCCGGGAACTGAAGGTGGTGTGTGTGGGGCTGCAGTGTCGCAGTTATGATGCTGGAGCATTATATCAGAGGCCAGAATCAGTGGTGACAAAGTTAGAACTCAATCTCAAAATGGCAGCTGCACGACCGACATTACGTAACTAAGACCGATGGATTAAAAACACCAGTTGCTCACACAAACTCGCATGTTTTACAGCGCCTTTCAGGTACGGAGACATCCCTTCAGCAACTTCAGGGCCAGCAATAGAGTTGTCCCTAACCTGCCCCCGTGGGGCAACGAGGGAGAACAGTACACCACGATCTACCGGTAGCGCAGCGGGTAGAGCTGCTGCCTCACAGCGCCAGAGACCCGGGTTCCATCCTCACTACGGGTGCTGTCTGTACGGAGTTTGTACGTTCTCCCCGCGACCTGCGTGGGTTTTCTCCGAGATCTTCGGTTTCCTCCCACAGTCCAAAGACGTACAGGTTTGCAGGTTAATTGGCTTGGTATAAATGTAAATTGTCCCTTGTGTGTGTAGGATAGTGTTAGTGTGCGGGGATTGCTGGTCGGCACAGACTTGGTGGGCCGAAGGGCCTGTTTGCACGCTGCATCTCTAAACTAAACTAACAAGGTGCCTCTACAAACACAACAGCACCTCTCCTCCATCCTTCCCCACCCACCACCCTCACCCCCTACTCAATCTACTTGCTGCTGGCAGAGCACATTGGTCCTTCAGCCCATAAAGTCCGTGCCAAACATCTCAGCCTTCAATATACAACTCAGATCCCTGGAGGTGGCATTCCACAAGCTCACAACGCACTGCACAAAGACCCTAACCGTTTCTCCCCAGCCCAGGACCCCAACCCCTTAGAGCAGAGACATGCTGCGCTGATCTACGCTCTCTAACCTGGGGACACAGGCTTGCAGCATCTATCCTGCAAGGTTTCACAGGAGGTGTGAATACATGTCTATTCCACTCACTCTCCCGTCTCAGCTTCCCAGTCAAACTAGCAAAGACACTTTGGCAGTGAAACCAATGGCAGCAAGACTCCGATCCATTACAGTAAGTGGATCTTCACACTATATCTTTACTGTTGGCTACAAACTTAAATAATCAATGATACAAAAAGATAGCATGGAGATACTTAACAGACTCTGGGGACTGTTTCCCTCCTTATGAAAAGGTGCCTGCTAATCCTTAGGAAAGTGGCCAAACAGCACGTTTAGTTTCGTTTAGTGATACAGCATGGAAACAGGCCCTTCGGCCCACCGAGTCAACGCTGACCAGCGATCACCCGCACACCAGCTCACTACACACTAGGGAGAATTTACAGAAGGCAATTAACCTTAAAAACCTGCATGTCTTTGGGATGTGGGAGGAAACCAGAGAACCCGGGGAGAACCCACGTGTTCACAGCGAGAACGTACACACTCCGTAAAGACAGCACCCCTAGTCAGGGTTGAACCTGGGTCTGTAGTGCTGTAAGGCAGCAACTGTTTTGCTGCACCACCGTGCTGTCTCAATCCACACCCAGATAAGCAGCAAAAGGAACTCCATGCACTGAACGGCAGAGCAGGTTACTGCATGGTCCAGACAATACTAGTGATGTTGGACCATCATTGTCACATGAGGGCATTACATTCTTCAGGTGACAGCAATGTAGACATAGCCCCAAAACAAGCAGAGTTTAAAACACTAGAGAGACAGGAGCAACTTACCCCATTTGTCACCCGCGAAAGATCCATCTTCTTGTTGGAGGCCTTTAACATATTCAACAACTTTATCAACATCAATAGTATGGAGACTATCATAGAGAGAAAGGATCTGGGTAAAAAAACACATCAGTGACAGGTGATAGACTGCAGCGGCCAGCACACCAGCGTCCGCACCAGCTGAATGCAACAGCGACCCTGCTGACCCTGTCCCCACAGCCAGCTGACCCAGTCCCCACAGCCAGCTGACCCCGTCCCCACAGCCAGCTGACCCTGTCCCCACAGCCAGCTGACCCTCCCCCCACAGCCAGCTGACCCTGTCCCCACAGCCAGCTGACCCAGTCCCCACAGCCAGCTGACCCAGTCCCCACAGCCAGCTGACCCCGTCCCCACAGCCAACTGACCCTGTCCCCACAGCCAGCTGACCCAGTCCCCACAGCCAGCTGACCCTCCCCCACAGCCAGCTGACCCCGTCCCCACAGCCAGCTGACCCCGTCCCCACAGCCAGCTGACCCCGTCCCCACAGCCAGCTGACCCCGTCCCCACAGCTGACCCCGTCCCCACAGCCAGCTGACCCAGTCCCCACAGCCAGCTGACCCTGTCCCCACAGCCAGCTGACCCTGTCCCCACAGCCAGCTGACCCCGTCCCCACAGCCAGCTGACCCCGTCCCCACAGCCAGCTGACCCCGTCCCCACAGCCAGCTGACCCTGTCCCCACAGCCAGCTGGAGAGATAGGGTTATCTATCCCCACAGCCAGCTGACCCTGTCCCCACAGCCAGCTGACCCTGTCCCCACAGCCAGCTGACCCTGTCCCCACAGCCAGCTGACCCTGTCCCCACAGCCAGCTGACCCCGTCCCCACAGCCAGCTGACCCCGTCCCCACAGCCAGCTGACCCCGTCCCCACAGCCAGCTGACCCTGTCCCCACAGCCAGCTGACCCTGTCCCCACAGCCAGCTGACCCTGTCCCCACAGCCAGCTGACCCCGTCCCCACAGCCAGCTGACCCTGTCCCCACAGCCAGCTGACCCCGTCCCCATAGCCAGCTGACCCCGTCCCCACAGCCAGCTGACCCTCCCCCCACAGCCAGCTGACCCTGTCCCCACAGCCAGCTGACCCTCCCCCCACAGCCAGCTGACCCTGTCCCCACAGCCAGCTGACCCCGTCCCCACAGCCAGCTGACCCCGTCCCCACAGCCAGCTGACCCCGTCCCCACAGCCAGCTGACCCCGTCCCCACAGCCAGCTGACCCCGTCCCCACAGCCAGCTGACCCTGTCCCCACAGCCAGCTGACCCCGTCCCCACAGCCAGCTGACCCCGTCCCCACAGCCAGCTGACCCCGTCCCCACAGCCAGCTGACCCTGACCCCACAGCCAGCTGACCCTGACCCCACAGCCAGCTGACCCTGTCCCCACAGCCAGCTGACCCTGTCCCCACAGCCTGACCCCGTCCCCACAGCCAGCTGACCCTGTCCCCACAGCCAGCTGACCCCGTCCCCACAGCCAGCTGACCCTCCCCCCACAGCCAGCTGACCCTCCCCCACAGCCAGCTGACCCTCCCCCACAGCCAGCTGACCCTGTCCCCACAGCCAGCTGACCCTGTCCCCACAGCCAGCTGACCCTGTCCCCACAGCCTGACCCCGTCCCCACAGCCAGCTGACCCCGTCCCCACAGCCAGCTGACCCCGTCCCCACAGCCAGCTGACCCTGACCCCACAGCCAGCTGACCCTGTCCCCACAGCCAGCTGACCCTGTCCCCACAGCCAGCTGACCCTCCCCCACAGCCAGCTGACCCCGTCCCCACAGCCAGCTGACCCTCCCCCACAGCCAGCTGACCCCGTCCCCACAGCCAGCTGACCCTGTCCCCACAGCCAGCTGACCCTCCCCCACAGCCAGCTGACCCCGTCCCCACAGCCAGCTGACCCCGTCCCCACAGCCAGCTGACCCCGTCCCCACAGCCAGCTGACCCTCCCCCACAGCCAGCTGACCCTGTCCCCACAGCCAGCTGACCCTGACCCCACAGCCAGCTGACCCCGTCCCCACAGCCAGCTGACCCTGACCCCACAGCCAGCTGACCCTCCCCCACAGCCTGACCTGTCCCCACAGCCAGCTGACCCCGTCCCCACAGCCAGCTGACCCTGACCCCACAGCCAGCTGACCCCGTCCCCACAGCCAGCTGACCCCGTCCCCACAGCCAGCTGACCCCGTCCCCACAGCCAGCTGACCCTGTCCCCACAGCCAGCTGACCCCGTCCCCACAGCCTGACCCTGTCCCCACAGCCAGCTGACCCCGTCCCCACAGCCAGCTGACCCCGTCCCCACAGCCAGCTGACCCCGTCCCCACAGCCAGCTGACCCTGTCCCCACAGCCAGCTGACCCCGTCCCCACAGCCTGACCCTGTCCCCACAGCCAGCTGACCCCGTCCCCACAGCCAGCTGACCCCGTCCCCACAGCCAGCTGACCCTGTCCCCACAGCCAGCTGACCCCGTCCCCACAGCCAGCTGACCCCGTCCCCACAGCCAGCTGACCCTCCCCCACAGCCAGCTGACCCCGTCCCCACAGCCAGCTGACCCTCCCCCCACAGCCAGCTGACCCTGTCCCCACAGCCAGCTGACCCCGTCCCCACAGCCAGCTGACCCCGTCCCCACAGCCAGCTGACCCCGTCCCCACAGCCAGCTGACCCCGTCCCCACAGCCAGCTGACCCCGTCCCCACAGCCTGACCCTGACCCCACAGCCAGCTGAACCTGTCCCCACAGCCAGCTGACCCTCCCCCACAGCCAGCTGACCCCGTCCCCACAGCCAGCTGACCCTGTCCCCACAGCTGACCCTCCCCCACAGCCAGCTGACCCCGTCCCCACAGCCAGCTGACCCTCCCCCACAGCCAGCTGACCCTCCCCCACAGCCAGCTGACCCCGTCCCCACAGCCAGCTGACCCTGTCCCCACAGCTGACCCTGTCCCCACAGCCAGCTGACCCTCCCCCACAGCCAGCTGACCCTCCCCCACAGCCAGCTGACCCTCCCCCACAGCCAGCTGACCCTCCCCCACAGCCAGCTGACCCCGTCCCCACAGCCAGCTGACCCTCCCCCCACAGCCAGCTGACCCTCCCCCCACAGCCAGCTGACCCTCCCCCACAGCCAGCTGACCCCGTCCCCACAGCCAGCTGACCCCGTCCCCACAGCCAGCTGACCCCGTCCCCACAGCCAGCTGACCCTCCCCCACAGCCAGCTGACCCTCCCCCACAGCCAGCTGACCCTCCCCCCACAGCCAGCTGACCCTGTCCCCACAGCCAGCTGACCCCGTCCCCACAGCCAGCTGACCCCGTCCCCACAGCCAGCTGACCCTCCCCCACAGCCAGCTGACCCCGTCCCCACAGCCAGCTGACCCCGTCCCCACAGCCAGCTGAACCTGTCCCCACAGCCAGCTGACCCTCCCCCACAGCCAGCTGACCCTCCCCCACAGCCAGCTGACCCCGTCCCCACAGCCAGCTGACCCCGTCCCCACAGCCAGCTGACCCCGTCCCCACAGCCAGCTGACCCTCCCCCACAGCCAGCTGACCCTCCCCCACAGCCAGCTGACCCCGTCCCCACAGCCAGCTGACCCCGTCCCCACAGCCAGCTGACCCCCTCCCCACAGCCAGCTGACCCCGTCCCCACAGCCAGCTGACCCTGTCCCCACAGCCAGCTGACCCTCCCCCACAGCCAGCTGACCCCGTCCCCACAGCCAGCTGACCCCGTCCCCACAGCCAGCTGACCCTCCCCCACAGCCAGCTGACCCCGTCCCCACAGCCAGCTGACCCCGTCCCCACAGCCTGACCCTGACCCCACAGCCAGCTGACCCCGTCCCCACAGCCAGCTGACCCCGTCCCCACAGCCAGCTGACCCCGTCCCCACAGCCAGCTGACCCTGTCCCCACAGCCAGCTGACCCTGACCCCACAGCCAGCTGACCCCGTCCCCACAGCCAGCTGACCCCGTCCCCACAGCCAGCTGACCCCGTCCCCACAGCCAGCTGACCCCGTCCCCACAGCCAGCTGACCCTGTCCCCACAGCCAGCTGACCCTCCCCCCACAGCCAGCTGACCCCGTCCCCACAGCCAGCTGACCCTGTCCCCACAGCCAGCTGACCCTCCCCCCACAGCCAGCTGACCCTGTCCCCACAGCCAGCTGACCCCGTCCCCACAGCCAGCTGACCCCGTCCCCACAGCCAGCTGACCCCGTCCCCACAGCCAGCTGACCCCGTCCCCACAGCCAGCTGACCCTGTCCCCACAGCCAGCTGACCCCGTCCCCACAGCCAGCTGACCCCGTCCCCACAGCCAGCTGACCCCGTCCCCACAGCCAGCTGACCCCGTCGCCACAGCCTGACCCCGTCCCCACAGCCAGCTGACCCCGTCCCCACAGCCAGCTGACCCTCCCCCCACAGCCTGACCCCGTCCCCACAGCCAGCTGACCCTCCCCCCACAGCCAGCTGACCCTGTCCCCACAGCCAGCTGACCCCGTCCCCACAGCCAGCTGACCCCGTCCCCACAGCCAGCTGACCCTGTCCCCACAGCCAGCTGACCCTGTCCCCACAGCCAGCTGACCCTCCCCCACAGCCAGCTGACCCCGTCCCCACAGCCAGCTGACCCCGTCCCCACAGCCAGCTGACCCTCCCCCCACAGCCAGCTGACCCTGTCCCACAGCCAGCTGACCCTGTCCCCACAGCCAGCTGACCCTGTCCCCACAGCCAGCTGACCCTGTCCCCACAGCCAGCTGACCCTGTCCCCACAGCCAGCTGACCCCGTCCCCACAGCCAGCTGACCCTGTCCCCACAGCCAGCTGACCCCGTCCCCACAGCCAGCTGACCCTGTCCCCACAGCCAGCTGACCCTGTCCCCACAGCCAGCTGACCCCGTCCCCACAGCCAGCTGACCCTGTCCCCACAGCCAGCTGACCCCGTCCCCACAGCCAGCTGACCCCGTCCCCACAGCCAGCTGACCCTGTCCCCACAGCCAGCTGACCCCGTCCCCACAGCCAGCTGACCCTGTCCCCACAGCCAGCTGACCCCGTCCCCACAGCCAGCTGACCCTCCCCCCACAGCCAGCTGACCCTGTCCCCACAGCCAGCTGACCCTGTCCCCACAGCCAGCTGACCCTCCCCCCACAGCCAGCTGACCCTGTCCCCACAGCCAGCTGACCCTCCCCCCACAGCCAGCTGACCCTGTCCCCACAGCCAGCTGACCCTGTCCCCACAGCCAGCTGACCCCGTCCCCACAGCCAGCTGACCCTCCCCCCACAGCCAGCTGACCCCGTCCCCACAGCCAGCTGACCCTGTCCCCACAGCCAGCTGACCCCGTCCCCACAGCCAGCTGACCCTGTCCCCACAGCCAGCTGACCCTGTCCCCACAGCCAGCTGACCCTCCCCCCACAGCCAGCTGACCCCGTCCCCACAGCCAGCTGACCCTGTCCCCACAGCCAGCTGACCCCGTCCCCACAGCCAGCTGACCCTGTCCCCACAGCCAGCTGACCCCGTCCCCACAGCCAGCTGACCCCGTCCCCACAGCCAGCTGACCCCGTCCCCACAGCCAGCTGACCCTCCCCCCACAGCCAGCTGACCCCATCCCCACAGCCAGCTGACCCCGTCGCCACAGCCAGCTGACCCTCCCCCACAGCCAGCTGACCCCGTCCCCACAGCCAGCTGACCCTGTCCCCACAGCCAGCTGACCCTGTCCCCACAGCCAGCTGACCCCGTCCCCACAGCCAGCTGACCCTCCCCCACAGCCAGCTGACCCTGTCCCCACAGCCAGCTGACCCTGTCCCCACAGCCAGCTGACCCCGTCCCCACAGCCAGCTGACCCTCCCCCACAGCCAGCTGACCCTGTCCCCACAGCCAGCTGACCCTCCCCCCACAGCCTGACCCCGTCCCCACAGCCAGCTGACCCTGTCCCCACAGCCAGCTGACCCTGTCCCCACAGCCAGCTGACCCTGTCCCACAGCCAGCTGACCCCGTCCCCACAGCCAGCTGACCCCGTCCCCACAGCCAGCTGACCCTGACCCCACAGCCAGCTGACCCTCCCCCACAGCCAGCTGACCCTGTCCCCACAGCCAGCTGACCCCGTCCCCACAGCCAGCTGAACCTGTCCCCACAGCCAGCTGACCCCGTCCCCACAGCCAGCTGACCCTCCCCCACAGCCAGCTGACCCTCCCCCACAGCCAGCTGACCCCGTCCCCACAGCCAGCTGACCCTGTCCCCACAGCCAGCTGACCCTGTCCCCACAGCCAGCTGACCCTGTCCCCACAGCCAGCTGACCCTCCCCCACAGCCAGCTGACCCTGTCCCCACAGCCAGCTGACCCCGTCCCCACAGCCAGCTGACCCTGTCCCCACAGCCAGCTGACCTTCCCCCACAGCCAGCTGACCCCGTCCCCACAGCCAGCTGACCCCGTCCCCACAGCTGACCCTCCCCCACAGCCAGCTGACCCCGTCCCCACAGCCAGCTGACCCTGTCCCCACAGCCAGCTGACCCCGTCCCCACAGCCAGCTGACCCTGTCCCCACAGCCAGCTGACCCTGTCCCCACAGCCAGCTGACCCCGTCCCCACAGCCAGCTGACCCCGTCCCCACAGCCAGCTGACCCCGTCCCCACAGCCAGCTGACCCTGTCCCCACAGCCAGCTGACCCCGTCCCCACAGCCAGCTGACCCTCCCCCACAGCCAGCTGACCCCGTCCCCACAGCCAGCTGACCCCGTCCCCACAGCCAGCTGACCCTGTCCCCACAGCCAGCTGACCCCGTCCCCACAGCCAGCTGACCCTGACCCCACAGCCAGCTGACCCTGTCCCCACAGCCAGCTGACCCTGTCCCCACAGCCAGCTGACCCTCCCCCACAGCCAGCTGACCCTCCCCCACAGCCAGCTGACCCCGTCCCCACAGCCAGCTGACCCCGTCCCCACAGCCAGCTGACCCTCCCCCACAGCCAGCTGACCCTCCCCCACAGCCAGCTGACCCTGTCCCCACAGCCAGCTGACCCCGTCCCCACAGCCAGCTGACCCCGTCCCCACAGCCAGCTGACCCTGTCCCCACAGCCAGCTGACCCTCCCCCACAGCCAGCTGACCCTCCCCCACAGCCAGCTGACCCCGTCCCCACAGCCAGCTGACCCCGTCCCCACAGCCAGCTGACCCGTCCCCACAGCCAGCTGACCCCGTCCCCACAGCCAGCTGACCCTGTCCCCACAGCCAGCTGACCCTCCCCCCACAGCCAGCTGACCCTCCCCCACAGCCAGCTGACCCTGTCCCCACAGCCAGCTGACCCTGTCCCCACAGCCAGCTGACCCTCCCCCACAGCCAGCTGACCCTCCCCCACAGCCAGCTGACCCTGTCCCCACAGCCAGCTGACCCCGTCCCCACAGCCAGCTGACCCCGTCCCCACAGCCAGCTGACCCTGTCCCCACAGCCAGCTGACCCTGTCCCCACAGCCAGCTGACCCCGTCCCCACAGCCAGCTGACCCCGTCCCCACAGCCAGCTGACCCCGTCCCCACAGCCAGCTGACCCTCCCCCCACAGCCAGCTGACCCCGTCCCCACAGCCAGCTGACCCCGTCCCCACAGCCAGCTGACCCCGTCCCCACAGCCAGCTGACCCCGTCCCCACAGCCAGCTGACCCTCCCCCCACAGCCAGCTGACCCCGTCCCCACAGCCAGCTGACCCCGTCCCCACAGCCAGCTGACCCCCTCCCCACAGCCAGCTGACCCTCCCCCCACAGCCAGCTGACCCTGTCCCCACAGCCAGCTGACCCTCCCCCCACAGCCAGCTGACCCCGTCCCCACAGCCAGCTGACCCCGTCCCCACAGCCAGCTGACCCCCTCCCCACAGCCAGCTGACCCTCCCCCCACAGCCAGCTGACCCCGTCCCCACAGCCAGCTGACCCCGTCCCCACAGCCAGCTGACCCTGTCCCACAGCCAGCTGACCCTGTCCCCACAGCCAGCTGACCCCGTCCCCACAGCCAGCTGACCCCGTCCCCACAGCCAGCTGACCCTGTCCCACAGCCAGCTGACCCCGTCCCCACAGCCAGCTGACCCTGTCCCCACAGCCAGCTGACCCCGTCCCCACAGCCAGCTGACCCCGTCCCCACAGCCAGCTGACCCCCTCCCCACAGCCAGCTGACCCCGTCCCCACAGCCAGCTGACCCCGTCCCCACAGCCAGCTGACCCCGTCCCCACAGCCAGCTGACCCCGTCCCCACAGCCAGCTGACCCTCCCCCCACAGCCAGCTGACCCCGTCCCCACAGCCAGCTGACCCCGTCCCCACAGCCAGCTGACCCCCTCCCCACAGCCAGCTGACCCTCCCCCCACAGCCAGCTGACCCTGTCCCCACAGCCAGCTGACCCTCCCCCCACAGCCAGCTGACCCCGTCCCCACAGCCAGCTGACCCCGTCCCCACAGCCAGCTGACCCCCTCCCCACAGCCAGCTGACCCTCCCCCCACAGCCAGCTGACCCCGTCCCCACAGCCAGCTGACCCCGTCCCCACAGCCAGCTGACCCCGTCCCCACAGCCAGCTGACCCCGTCCCCACAGCCAGCTGACCCTGTCCCCACAGCCAGCTGGACAGATAGGGTTATCTATCCCCACAGCCTGCTCTCTCCTCACAGCCTGCGAACCCTCGGCTATCACATTCACACTGATTTCTCTTTGAACTCTGCAATAAATCTGCCTCCACCACACACCCCCAGCTTTGAAGAGTGTTACCAGGTTTTCTCGGGTTCAGGGAGAACTAATAGAAGTATATTAAATGATGAGGTGTTTATAGGGTAGACAGGCAGGACCCCTTTACTCCAGAGTGGAAATGTCAAATACTGGAGGGCATGGCTTTATGGTCATTAATGGAAAGAAGGGTGGGTAGGTTTTAGTGGTGGGTGCCTGGAACACGCTGCCAGGGGTGGTGGTGAAGGCAGATACAATTGCGATGTGTAAGAGGCTTTTAGTTACACACATGGATATGTGTAGGGATATGGATCACGTGCAGGCAGGTGCGATTAGTTTATCCATGCATCATCTTTGCAACAGATGTTATGTTCTATACCTTGTCCCACTTATTGATCAAGCCCAGATTGTGTATTGTGTATTGGCCACTGTCACAATGTCTTGCACCTTTCAACGTAACCCCTCTTTTTAAGAAGGGGGGGGGAAGAGAGAAAACGGGGAATTACAGACCAGTTAGTCTAACATCGGTAGTGGGGAAACTGCTAGAGTCAGTTATTAAAGATGGGATAGCAGCACATTTGGAAAGTGGTGAAATCATTGGACAAAGTCAGCATGGATTTACGAAAGGTAAATCATGTCTGACGAATCTTGTGGAATTTTTCGAGGATGTAACTAGTAGCGTGGATGGGGGAGAACCAGTGGATGTGGTGTATCTGGACTTCCAGAAGGCTTTCGACAAGGTCCCACATAAGCGATTAGTATATAAACTTAAAGCATATGGCATTGGGGGTTCAGTATTGATGTGGATAGAGAACTGGCTGGCAAACAGGAAGCAAAGAGTAGGAGTAAACGGGTCGTTTTCACAATGGCAGGCAGTGACTAGTGGGGTACCGCAAGGCTCAGTGCTGGGACCCCAGCTATTTACAATATACATAAATGATCTGGATGAGGGAATTGAAGGCAATATCTCCAAGTTTGCAGATGACACTAAGCTGGGGGGCAGTGTTAGCTGTGAGGAGGATGCTAGGAGAATGCAAGGTGACTTGGATAGGCTGGGTGAGTGGGCAAATGTTTGGCAGATGCAGTATAATGTGGATAAATGTGAGGTTATCCACTTTGGTGGCAAAAATAGGAAAACCGACTACTATCTAAATGGTGGCCGATTAGGAAAAGGGGAGATGCAGCGCGACCTGGGTGTCATGGTACACCAGTCATTGAAAGTAGGCATGCAGGTACAGCAGGCAGTGAAGAAAGCCAATGGTATGTTAGCTTTCATAGCAAAAGGATTTCAGTATAGGAGCAGGGAGGTTCTATTTCAGTTGTATAGGGTCTTGGTGAGGCCACACCTGGAGTATTGCGTACAGTTCTGGTCTCCAAATCTGAGGAAGGACATTATTGCCATAGAGGGAGTGCAGCGAAGGTTCACCAGACTGATTCCTGGGATGTCAGGACTGTCTTATGAAGAAAGACTGCATAGACTCGGTTTATACTCTCTAGAATTTAGGAGATTGAGAGGGGATCTTATAGAAACTTACAAGATTCTTAAGGGGTTGGACAGGCTAGATGCAGGAAGATTGTTCCCGATGTTGGGGAGGTCCAGGACAAGGGGTCACAGCTTAAGGATAAGGGGGAAATCCTTTAGGACCGAGATGAGAAGGAATTTTTTCACACAGAGAGTGGTGGGTCTCTGGAACTCTCTGCCACAGAGGGTAGTTGAGGCCAGTTCATTGGCTATATTTAAGAGGGAGTTAGATGTGGCCCTTGTGGCTAAGGGGATCAGAGGGTATGGAGAGAAGGCAGGTACGGGATACTGAGTTGGATGGTCAGCCATGATCATATTGAATGGCGGTGCAGGCTCGAAGGGCCGAATGGCCTACTCCTGCACCTAATTTCTATGTTTCTATGTTTCTATGTTAATGATTTGTGTCTGACTGGCCCCATCTCTCCTCTTGCTTGTTACATAACTACAGAAAGCACGTGTAAGAAAGAACTGCAGATGCTGGTTTAAATCGAAGAAAGACACAAAATGCTGGAGAAACTCAGCTGGTCAGGTAGCATCTCTGGGGAGAAGGAATGGGCAATGTTTCGGATCAAGACCCTTCTTCAGACTGATGTCAGGAGAGGGGGCGGGACATGTATATAGCTGGAGACAGTAAGACTGGTGGGAGAACTGGGAAGGGGGAGGAGAGAGATGGGAAAGCAAGGGCTATCTGAAGTTAGAAGTCAGTGTTCATACCGCTGGGGTGTAAACTACCCTAACAAAATATGAGGTGCTGTTCCTCCAATTTGCGCTGGGCCTCACTCTGACAATGGAGGAGGCCAAGGACAGAAAGGTCAGATTGGGAATGGGAGGGGGAGTTGAAGTGCTGAGCAACCGGGAGATCAGGTAGGTTAAGATGGACAACGGGGCCAGTAGATGAGGTTGGAGGAGGTGCAAGTAAAACCTCTGCCTCGCCTGGAAAGACTGTCGGGGTCCTTGGATGGAGTCGAGGGTGGGGGGGAGTTTGCAGGGAAAGTACCTGGGGAGGGGGTGGTTTGGGTGGGAAGGGACGAGTTGACCAGGGAGTTACGGAGGGAACGGTCTCTGCGGAAAGCACAATGGGGTGGAGATGGAAAGATGTGGATATAGAAATAGAAGATATAGAAAGTATCTATATCTGCCACTAATCTTCTGTACTACAGCCTCTTTGCCTCTCATTTCCTCTTTCACTTCCTCTCTGCTTCTCGTCAACATCTTCATTGTGACTTATACTTTCCTCCTGGTCATGCAGTGAGCTCTGGCATAGACTAGTCTTCCTTATACCTGGACTGTGTGCAAGCCCTCTCTTGCATGCTCATCTCTGACTCCAGTACCTCTCCTCATCCCACTGACAATGACTGAACTCTAGTAGAGTCCATACCCATTCTAATCCTTACACTGGTCTGACTGTTGTTCCCACAAGGTGCCCCCCACTTATTCACCTCATTCTCCGCAACAATTCCAGTGATGCCTCCTATCTCAACAGGCCACCAACATACCCGTCATGAGAGTTAGAAACATAGAAAATAGGTGCAGGAGGCCATTCGGCCCTTCAAGCCAGCACCGCCATTTAATGCGATCATGGCTGATCGTCCCCAATCAATAACCCGTGCCTGCCTTCTCCCCATATCCCTCGACTCCACTAGCCCCTAGAGCTCTATCTAACTCTCTCTTAAATCCATCCAGTGACTTGGCCTCCACTGCCCTCTGTGGCAAGCAATTCTCTCTGGGTGAAAACGTTTTTCTCACTTCAGTCTTAAATGGCCTCCCCTTTATTCTAAGACTGTGGCTCCTGGTTCTGGACTCGCCCAACATTGGGAACATTGTTCCTGCATCCAGCTTGTCCAGTCCTTTTATAATTGTATATGTTTCTATAAGTTCTCATGATCACACCAAGAAGATTCTGCCCTCTTTTTACTTTATATTTGTACAACCCCCAATCCTTTCACACTGAATGGTAGGACTCTTGAGCAGTGTTGTGGAGCAGAGAGATCTTGGAGTGCAAGTACTTAGTTCACCAAATGTAGTGTCGCAGGTGGACAGGGTGGTGAATGTGGCTTTGGGCTCACTGGTCTTCGTCAATCAGGGAAGCTGGAATGTCATGTTACAGCTGTACACCATGTTAATGAGACCACACTTGAGGTATTGTAGGTAGACAAAAATGCTGGAGAAACTCAGCAGGTGAGGCAGCATCTATGGAGCGAAGGAATAGGTGACATTTCGGGTCTATTCCTTCGCTCCATAGATGCTGCCTCACCCGCTCAGTTTCTCAAGCATTTTTGTCTACTTTCCATTTTTCTAGCATCTGTAGCTCCACTTGAAGTATTGTGTTCAGTTTTGGTCACCATGTCATTGAGAAGGTTATAGAGGGTTTTCGAGGAGGTGGCGTCAGAGATTGAGGAGGCATTAGTTGTGATATTTCAAGAATCGCTAGAGTTAGGAGTGGTTCCTGAAGATTGTAAGAATTGAGAAGATCACCCTGAAGAAGGGTCTCGACCCGAAACGTCATGCATTCCTTCTCTCCAGAGATGCTGTCTGTCCCGCTGAGTTACTCCAGCTTTTGTATTGGCCACTGTCACAATGCTGTTGTACAGGGCCCTAGTGAGACCACACCTGGAGTATTGTGTGCAGTTTTGCTCTCCAAATTTAAGGACGGACATTCTTGCTATTGAGGGAGTGCAGCGTAGGTTTACAAGGTTAATTCCCGGGATGGCAGGACTGTCATATGCTGAGAGAATGGGCTTGTACACTCTTGAATTTAGAAGAATGAGAGGGGGTCTTATTGAAACATATAAGATTATTAAGGGTTTGGACACGCTAGAGGCAGGAAACGTTCCCAATGGTGGGGGAGTCCAGAACCAGGGGCCACAGTTTAAGAATAAGGGGTAAGCCATTTAGAACGGAGATGAGGAAACACTTTTTCACACAGAGAGTTGTGAGTCTGTGGAATTCTCTGCCTCAGAGGGCGGTGGAGGCCGGTTCTCTGGATGCTTTCAAGAGAGAGCTAGATAGGTCTCTTAAAGGTAGAGGAGTCAGGGGATATGGGGAGAAGGCAGGAACGGGGTACTGATTGGGGATGATCAGCCATGGTCACATTGAATGGCGGTGCTGGCTCGAAGGGCCGAATGGCCTACTCCTGCGCCTATTGTCTATTTTCTGTCTATCTTGAGAATATCACCCCACTATACAAGAAAGGAACAAAGCAGAAACTATAGGCCGGCTAGCCTGACTTCGGTGGTTGGATGACTTTAGAATTAATTATAAAGGATGAGGTTATGCAGTACTTGGGAGTTCACGATAATATAGGCCGAAGTCAGCATGTTTGTGAAGGGAAGATCTTGCCTGATGAATCTCCTGGAGTTCTTTGAGGACGTCAATAGCAGGACAGACAGGGGGGACACTGTAGATCAGGCTTCTTAGGAAGATGAGAGCCTATCCTCGTATTGAAGGGATGTTACTAGTATGGATAGCAGGTTGGCTGGAAGGCAGAAGGCCATTATTGGAAGATGAGAGCCTATCCTCGTATTGAAGGGATGTTACTAGTATGGATAGCAGGTTGGCTGGATGGCAGAAGGCCATTATTGGCAGATGAGAGCCTATCCTCGTATTGAAGGGATGTTACTAGTATGGATAGCAGGTTGGCTGGAAGGCAGAAGGCCATTATTGGCAGATGAGAGCCTATCCTCGTATTGAAGGGATGTTACTAGTATGGATAGCAGGTTGGCTGGAAGGCAGAAGGCCATTATTGGAAGATGAGAGCCTATCCTCGTATTGAAGGGATGTTACTAGTATGGATAGCAGGTTGGCTGGAAGGCAGAAGGCCATTATTGGCAGATGAGAGCCTATCCTCGTATTGAAGGGATGTTACTAGTATGGATAGCAGGTTGGCTGGAAGGCAGAAGGCCATTATTACATTCTTTTCTAAATGGAGAGAGATTCCAGAAATCGGAGGCGCAAAGTTAATTTGCAAGTCAAATCAGTAGCAAGGAAGGCAAATTCATGCCAGCATGTATATTAAGACGACTGGAATACAAAAACAGATGTAATGCTGAGGCTCTATAAGGTGCTGGTCAGGCCACATTTGGAGTATTATGAGCAAATTTGGGCCACATACCTGAAGAAGGATGTGCTGGCTCTGGAGGGGGTCCAGAGGTTGTTTACATGAATGATCCCAGGAACGAGTGGGTTAGCATATGATGAGCATTTGTCGGCGCTGGGCCTGTACTCATTGGAGTTTAGAAGGATGAGAGGGGATCTCATTGAAACACACAGAATAGTGAAAGGCCTGGATAGAGTGGATATGGAGAGGATGTTTTCACTGGTGGGAGAGTCTAGGACCAGAGGGCACAGCCTCAGAATTAAAGGGGGCTCTTTTTGAAAGGAGGCGAGGAGGAATTTCTTTAGTCAGGGTTAATTCCTGGGATGGCGCGACTGTCATATACTGAGAGAATGGAGCAGCTGGGCTTGTACACTCTGGAGTTTAGAAGGATGAGAGGGGATCTCATTGAAATATATAAGATTGTTAAGGGCTTTGACACACTAGAGGCAGGAATCATGTTCCTGATGTTTGGGGAGTCCAGAACCAGGGGTCACGGTTTAAGAATAAGGAGTAAGCTATTTAGAATGGAAACACTTTTTCTCACAGAGAGTGGTTAGAATTCTCTGCCTCAGAGGGCGTTGGAGGCAGGTTCTCTGGATGCTTTCGAGAGAGAGCTAGATAGGGCTCTTAAAAATAGCGGAGTCAGGGGATATGGGGGGAAGGCAGGAACGGGGTACCGATTGGGGATGATCAGCCATGATCACATTTAATGGTGGTGCTGGCTCGAAGGGCCAAATGGCCTACTCCTGCACCTATTGTCTAGTCAGAGGGCAATTAATCTGTGGAATTCTTTGCCACAGACGGCTGTGGAGGCCAAGTCAGTGGATATTTTTAAGGCAGAGATAGATAGATTCTTGATTAGTAGGGGTGTCAAGGATTTTGGGGAGTAGGCAGGAAAATGGCAGAGATCAGCCATGATTGAATGGCGGAGTAGACTCGATGGGCCGAATGGCCTAATTCTACTCCTATAACTTGTGAACTTGTGAAAGATGTCAATAAGCTGGGAAGAATGCAGAGAGTTATGAGGATGCTGCCAGGACACATGGATCTGAGCTGCAGGGAGAGGTTTGGCATGTTAGAACTTTATTCTTCAGAGCGCAGGTCGCTGAGAGGTGATCTTCTCGAGGTGTATAAAATCATGAGAGGCTGAATGCAGAGTCGTATTCCCAGTGTGGGGGAATTAGAGAGCATAGCCTTAAGGGACTGTCCCACTTGGCCGTCATTTACGCGACAGGCCGGTAGTGACTGACACGCGCGTCTTCATGCGTCGGCACAGCCGTCTGGAGTGTGTGATGTAATTTGAATACCCAGTTTATGATATTTACCCAGTTAATTATATTTTTGGTGATTTTCTAAAATGTTCCAGTTTGAGTGTTGCCGGCAATTGGAAAACTGCAGATGTAATAATGCCCCTATTCAAAAAAAGAGGTGAATGAAAAGTTGCAAGCTGCAGACCACATTAATCTGTAGGAAGGAACTGCAGATGCTGGTTTAAATTTAAGATAGACACAAAATGCAGGAGTAACTCAGCGGGACAGGCAGCATCTCTGGAGAGAAGGAATGGATGATGTTTCGGGTTGACTCTTCTTCAGTCTGAAGAAGGGTGTCGACCTGAAACCTCACCCATTGCTTCTCTCCAGAGATGCTGCCGGTCCCGCTGAGTTACTCCAGCATTTTGTATCACCTCTCTGGTTTGCTGTTCCGTATTGGTCTGTATTGGTCTGTATTGGTCTGTATTGGTCTGTAACCTTTCAGGAATTTGTATGCAAGGATTTCCAGCTCGTTTCGAATACAAACATCTGCCAAACCCTCAATGTCTCATTCCTCATGTGAATTGTCTGTTGCCAAAGGTTGCCAACATTCCCATTGTTCTGAAAATGGCAGATAATGATCCACGATGTACTCTTAAATCGCACGCGCTTATATCCATGACATGTAAAAGGCGGGCGGACTGCGTATGGGCGGCGCGCAGCGGCGCATGATTACGCACGGTGACGTAATCATGCGTCACCACGCACTACACGTACGAGGTCAGGACATCAGCGTGCGACTGCCGTGCGTCCGCGTGCGTAAGCGATATGCCACGCGATCGTGCAGCACCAAATCCTGGAGCGCCGCGCGATACCGCACGCAACTGCACACTCCTCCACGCCTCTCAATGTGCCCGTCCCGCGCTACCCACACGCTACCCGTCGTCACAACGCCACGACCACATTTTTGGGGGTCGCGTAAATGGCGCGCAAATGACGGCCAAGTGGGACAGGCCCTTTCAGTTGAGAGGGGAAAGATTTAATAGGAACCCGAGGAGTAACTTTTTCAAACAGGGGGTGGTGGGTGTATGGAACATGCTGCCACAGGAGGTACAATAACAATATTTAAAAGACATTTGGACAGGTAAATGGATAGGAGAAGCTTCGAGGAATATTGGCCAAATACTGGCCTAGCTTGGATCGGACACGTTAGTCGGCATAAATGTGTTGGGCCTGAGAGAATTTGGAAGGGGTAGTGGGCTCACGCAATCACAATGTTTCAATTGTGCAAGTTAGTCTTAACAGAACCTTACACTTTAGTTTCAAAACACATTGTTGGTCAAATTAAATCCAAATGCAACACAAAGATCAGAAGGAAAGCAGGCCTTGCGATTGTAAAATAACACTGATAAACCGGGTGACGGCCCGAGTGAATGAGAAGAACCACCGCCCTCCACCCAACACACACGGGATGCAAAGATTTCATCGCCACGCTTGTGTGCGACTGTGTGGATGAGACTTACCTGCACGGCACTGAGAGTGTAGAGAAGGTGAGGATCGTGACCTAAACTGGCCCCAACTCCACCACAATCGTGTTGGCACGACTTCACAAACTGCAGGATTCCCTCTTTGTTCATCCGGTGAAGTTGCCCCATGAGATCCATGACAGTCAGACCCCAGTAGATCCCACTCATGCGCAGGTACTCAGACATGCAGTATTCCTGGAACAACACAGAGAATGTTCATGGTCTCCCATAGCAGACAAACAAAATGAGCACAGCATCGAGTCACAGCGTCACTCTGCACGCAAGCTGCCCAACTCATCCATGTCACCCATCTGACCTAGTCCTGTTTTCCCCTATACCTTTCCTATCTCTTCACAACGGAACAGTCCAGCACAGGAACAGGCCCTTCGGCCCACAACGTCCATACTGACCATGATGCCAAGTCAAACTAATCCCCTCTGCCTGCACATGATCCACACCTCTCCATTCCCTGCATTTCCACATGCCGATCTAATAGCCTATTAAACCGCACTATCGTAATCAGCTTCCACCACCACCCCTGGCAGCACATTCTTTCTATGCTACAATAGCCAAGCTTGAAATCTATCCACCAACATTGTTGAACGGAAAAAAATATATCCATTCACAAATCTGGCACGCACCATGTTTGGGCTCAAGGACAAAAAAGTAAGATTGCTAGTAGGATTACATGTTGATCGCACTTCAATAAAAATCCTCAAATTGTACAACGATTCAATGCAAACACGGTACATTTTATAGGTGTTGGAAGGAACTACAGATGCTGGTTTAAACCGAAGACAGACACAAAATGCTGGAGTAACTCAGCGGGACAGGCAGCGTCTCTGGAGAGAAGGAATGATGATGTTTCTGGTCGAGACTCTTTTTCAGACTGAATAAGTCTGAAGATGCTGTCTGTCCCACTGAGTGACTCCAGATTTTTTGATTTTTTTTAAATATTTTTATTAGAAGCAATGCATATTGCCAACAATATAACAGTTTTTGATAATACACATTCAACTTGTTTCAAAAGTTATACAAATAGTACAAAATGATTTATGTAAGCTTCTATTTTTTTTAGAAAGTAAAGTAGTAAAAGAATAGGTGTATAATCAACGAAGATGGAGATGAAATAATATTGATTATGATTATATAAGAAAAAATAAATAAAAATAAAAAATAATACAAGAAAACAATGATTATATAATGTTTAAAGATTGAAGTCTACGTCTTAACAATGAATGGAACAATTTCACATCACAATATCTATAGAGACGTGTATACAAATCCCAGAATACATCTTTTCATCTAATCCTACAACCGGGTATTTATTGAGTTACAATGCTGAGCTCAGCTCCCCTTCATATAGTCAGTGAATGGAGACCATATTTGTTCAAAAAGTTCATATTTGTCCATTAGGACAAACCTGATTCTCTCCAAACGCAACGTCTCCAACATTTCCACTGTCCACATTTTAACTGTGGGGGATAATGTTCCCTTCCAGAATGTTAATATTAATTTTTTTCCAATTATCAAACAGTAATCAAGGAAATGTCTTTGATTTACTGTTAATATTAGGTTTGAATCTGAAACTCCTAATATTATTAGCTTTGGGTCAGGATCCAATTTGATTTTAAGAACTACAGAAATGATTTTTAAAATATCGGTCCAATAACTATTCAGTTTTATACATGTTACAAAACTATGCGTTAAATTAGCTTCTGAATTCTGGCATTTATCACAAATAGAGGAGATGTTAGGAAAAATTCTATTTAATTTTGTTTTTGAATAATGTAATCTATGGAATACTTTAAATTGTATCAAGGTATGTCTGGCATTTAACGAGCAACGGTGTATACGTTGTAGACTTTCTTCCCAAATATCTTTCATTATCGATAAGCCTGTTTCATTTTCCCATCATTGTCGGTGTGATTCTGTTGTAGGGATTTCCCTATCCAAAAGAGTATTATATATACACGCTATTAGTTTTTCTGTATTTGGGTGCTTGTTAAGCAATTCATCCAGTAATCCTGGTTCTCTATTCTTATACTCTTGCGTGTTTGACTTGATATAGTCTCTGATTTGTAAATACCTAAACAAGTTATTTGGATGCAATCCATAGATATCTTTTAACTCTTCAAATGAGAGAAATTTTCCTTTCCTGTAAAGGTGTTCTATCCTTATAATTCCCAAATGTTTCCATCGTCTAAACCCCTTATCCAATATAGAGGGTTTAAATAAAGGATTATTCATAATTGGTAAGCAAAGCGACATATTATCCAAATGTAGTCTTAACTATTTGTTTCCAAATACGTCTATTGCTATAAATTATAGTGTTTTCTCTATAAATTTTTTTTTGTACGTGACTCCAGATTTTTGTGTCTACCTTTTTATAGGTGGCTTTATCAGTCTAATCTGAATGCATAAAGTTTGCCTGAAGGTTAAGGGTTCATCTCATTGAGCTGAAGAAGTTTAAAGGGTGCATTGGAAGCAGCTGAAAGTCTTCCCAGGGTAAAGGGCATAGGCTCAAGGTGAGACATGAAGTGAGCAAACTCGGAACAGTTAATAGAGATGTCTTGAGGACAGTCCATATTACAGTCGAGGAGATACTGGATAACCGAAGGCATATCAAATCAGATACATCTCTGGGGTCTGAAGGAGAGCCTCCACCCAAAACGTCACCCGTTCCTTCTCTCCAGAGACGCTACCTGTCCCGCTGAGTTACTCCAGCATTTTGTGTCTATCTTTGGTGTAAACCAGCATCTGCAGTTCCTTCCTGTACAGTTTAGTTTAGTTTAGAGATGCAGCGTGGAAACCGACCCTTCGGCCCACCGAGTCCGCGCCGACCAGCGATCCCCGCACATTAACACTATCCTCTACGCACTAGGGGCAATTTACACTTACACCAAGCCAATTAACCTACAAACCTTGGAGTGCAGGAGGAGACTGAAGATCTTGCAGAAAACCCATGTGGTCATGGGGAGAACATCCAAACTCCGTACAGACAGCACCCGTAGTCGGGACGGAACCCGGGTCTCTGCTGCTGTATGTGCTGTAAGGCAGCGATTCTACAGCTGCGCCACCGTGCTACCTGATACATAAATATATCCAAAGACACTGCGGGAAGCTAAAGAAGATATTGCGGGAGGCCTGGCTGAGATATATATGGATCACTAAGACACGGGCAAGGTGCCGGATGACTGGAGGGTGGCTGATGTTGTGCCTCTAGTTAAGGACAAGGAAATGAAATTCAATGAATCCCACAGATTCACCACCCTCTGACTAAAGAAATTCCTCCTCATCTTCTTCCTAAGGGAACATTCTTTAATTGTGATGCTATCACCTCTAGTCCTAGACTCTCCCACCAGTGGAAACATCCTCTCCACATCCACTCTATCCAGGTCTATCACTATTCTGTACGTTTCAATGAGTTCCCCCCTCATTCTTCTAAACTCCAGCGAGTACAGGCCCAGCGCCGACAAACGCTAACCCTAACCTACTCATTCCTAGGATCTCTTGTGTCACTTTGCTACAATATGTTCCATCAGCCACTTCTCTGCCCACTATTGCAACCTGTCCAAGTCCTTCTGCAGAGTCCCTGCTTTCTCTGCACTGCTTGCCCCTCCATCTTATCATCTACAAACTTGGCCACACAGCCTTCAATCCCCTCATCCAAATGGTTAATATACAACGTGAAGAGTAGCGGCCCCAACACCGACCCCCACGGAACTCGTCCCAGCGCTGATCTCAGAGGCGGAACTGCTCGTACTTGTCATTCAATAGACAATAGGTGCAGGAGTAGGCCGTTCGGCCCTTCGAGCCTGCACTGCCATTCAATGTGATCATGGCTGATCATCCCCAATCAGTACCCCGTTCATGCCTTCTCCCCATATCCCCTGACTCCGCTATCTTTAAGAGCCCTATCTAGCTCTCTCTTGAAAGTATCCAGAGAACCTGCCTCCACCGCCTTCTGAGGCAGAGAATTCCACAGACTCACCACTCTCTGTGAGAGAAAGTGTTTCCTCATCTCCGTTCTAAATGGCTTACTCCTTATTCGTAATCTGTGGCTCCTGGTTCTGGACTCCCCCAACATCGGGAACATGTTTCCTGCCTCTATCGCGTCCTAACCCTTAACAATCTTATATGTTTCAATGAGAGTCCCTCTCATCCTTCTAAACTCCAGAGTGTACAAGCCCAGCTGCTCCATTCTCTCAGCATATGATAGTCCTGCCATCCTTGTGAATTAACCTTGTGAACCTACGCTGCACTCCCTCAATAGCAAGAATGTCCGTCCTCAAATTCCATTCACTGTGATCATGGCTGATCATCCACAGTCTGGTACCTACATAATCATCCTTCTTTGTGCCGTATGAGGCGATGTAATCAGAGTGTTTCTCCATGAGCAGAACAGTGGGAGCGTCAGCTTTGATAACGACATCCTTCACTGGCGTGCCCTGCAGCAGGAGGCAAATATGATCAGAAAGCTCAAACAACAGTTGTTACATAGATACTTAGAAACATTGAAAATAGGTGCAGGAGTAGGCCATTCGGCCCTTCGAGCCTGCACCGCCATTCAATATGATCATGACTGATCATCCAACTCAGTATCCTGTACCTGCCTTCTCTCCATACCCCCTGATCCCTTTAGCCACAATGGCCACATCTAACTCCCTCTTAAATATAGCCAACGAACTGGCCTCAACTACCTTCTGTGGCAGAGAATTGCAGAGATTCACCACTCTCTGTGTGAAAAATGTTTTTCTCATCTCGGTCCTAAAAGATTTCCCCCTTATCCTTATTGTTTTGCATATTGAGTAAATAATTGAAAATTGGTATATTTAGTTAGATAGTTGGAGCATACTTTGCCTTTGGTTTGGTTTGCTTAGTTGAGAGCTTATCCTGGAGTTATAGCACAAGTACTTTGTGCTTCAGTTGTAATTGCACACAAATACACGTACAGGTACATGGATAGCACAGGTTTGGAGGGATATGGACCAAGCGCAGGCAGGTGGGACTAGTGTAGCTGGGACATGCTGGCCGGTGTGGACATGTTGGGCCTGTTTCCACACTGCATCAGTCTATAAGTAACGAAGGGAACGTCACACCATTGCCTTATCAATGACTTGTCATATCAATTCCTTTTCATTTCAGAAGGAAAATTATAAAGCATAACCTCGCCCAAATACCAACAAACAAGATAAGTAGAGTCATAATCATAGAACACAGAAACAGGCCCTTCAGCCCAACTTGTCCATGCCCATCAAGATGAACCATTTAATGTGGACACAAGGAACTGCAGAAGCAGGTTTACAAAAAAAGACACAAAGTGCTGGAGTAATTCCAGCCCATTTATGCTAGTCCCAGTTGCCCATGTTTGGTCAATATCCCTCTCAACCGGTCCTATCCATTTACCTGTCCAAATGCCTTTTAAATGCTGTTATTATACCTGCCTCAACTACACCCTCTGGCAACTAGTTCCAGACACCCAACACAACTGTGTGTGAAATCATTGGCCCTCAGGTTCCTATTAAATCTTTCTCCTTTCATTTAAACCAATGGCCTCTAGTTCTTGATTCCCCTACTCTGAGTAAGAGACTGTACATTAGAAATAACTTTAGAAAGGAGATGAGGAGGAATTTCTTCAGTCAGAGGGTGGTGAATCTGTGGAACTCATTGCCACAGAGGGCTGTGGAGGCCACTTCATTGAATATTTTTAAGGCGGAGATTGAGATTCTTGATTAGTACAGGTGTCAGGGATTGTGGGGAGTAGACAGGAGGATGGGGTTGAGAAAGAAAGATAGATCAGCCATGATTGAATGGCGGAGTAGTCTTGATGGGTCGAATGGCCTAATTCTGCTCCTAAAACGTATGAAGGGCCACGACACAAAACATCGACATCCATGTTCTCCACAGATGCTGCCTGACCCGCTGAGTTACTCCAGCACTCTGTGAAACGTCACCTATCCATGTTCTCCACAGATGCTGCCTGACCCGCTGAGTTACTCCAGCACTCTGTGAAACGTCACCTATCCATGTTCTCCACAGATGCTGCCTGACCCGCTGAGTTACTCCAGCAAAGCTGCAGCTTTCTGTGTTGTACCATGTGGGTTGATGAGGTCGCTGGAGACATGGTTACTTGGCCTGGGTCTGGGACAGGGGGAAGGCTTGAGTGGTGTTGCCAGAGGAGTGGAATGAACTGCAATAAATATACAGCAATGCTTTGCCGAGTTACTGCAGCATGCCAGAGGAAATTGTGGTCAATTAACTTTCCCATGGGAATGCAAAAACAACAGCCTCAGTGACCTGTTATTATGCTAAGCTTTCAATGGTCTAACCTCCATTCCAGAGGCCTCCGGTCACGATCCACACTGGCATCGCGGGGACAGCCTTTCTTTGACGAGACTTTAAACCGGAGCTTTTAAACCATGAAAGAGGATTCGTGTACGAATACCAACGATTCTTTCAAAGCAAAGTACATCAGAGCAAAGATCAGCCACAAAACATAATGGGGATCAGAAAGTGTAGGAGGAATTAGTATACCTCAAGTGAAAAAGGGGAAACGAGAAACAAGGGAGAGATTCACTGGATGTTTGCAAAAGAGAGTTTGATTTAGCACAGGGCTAACGGAATCAAGGGATATGGGGAGAAAGCAGGAACCGGGTACTGCTTTTGGATGATCAGCCATGGTCATATTGAATGGCAGCGCTGGCTGGAAGGGCCGAATGGCCTACTCCTGCACCTATTGTCTATGTCCCTATGTTGTATGCAGGGTAGATGGCAATAACTGTACCAACATGAACGACAGATAAGTAAGAACTCTTCAAATGCAGCCTGAAACCTAGAAGCACAAGTGCATCCCACACCCAACAACTTCTCAATCCTCCTCTACCATAGTGATACAGTGTGGAAACAGGCCCTTCAGCCCAACCTGTCCACTCCGGCCAACATGTCCCAGCTACACTAGTCACAGAGTGATACAGTGTGGAAACAGGCCCTTCAGCCCAACCTGTCCACTCCGGCCAACATGTCCCAGCTACACTAGTCACAGAGTGATACAGTGTGGAAACAGGCCCTTCAGCCCATCGTGTCCACACCGCCCAACATGTCCCAGCTACACTAGTCACAGAGTGATACAGTGTGGAAACAGGCCCTTCAGCCCAACCTGTCCACTCCGGCCAACATGTCCCAGCTACACTAGTCACAGAGTGATACAGTGTGGAAACAGGCCCTTCAGCCCATCGTGTCCACACCGCCCAACATGTCCCAGCTACACTAGTCACAGAGTGATACAGTGTGGAAACAGGCCCTTCAGCCCAACTTGTCCACACCGACCAACAATGTCCCAGCTACACTAGTCCCACCTGCTGCTTTTGGCCCATATCCCTCCAAACCTGTCCTATCCATGTACTTGTTGAAATATTTCTTAAATGTTGGGATAGTCCCAGCCTCAACTACCTCCTCTGGCAGCTTGTTCCATACACCCACCACCCTTTGTGTGAAAAAGTTGCCCCTCAGATTCCTATTAACTCTTTTCCCCTTCACCTTGAACCTATGCCCCCTGGTTCTCGATTCCCCGACTCTGGGCAAGAGTAGGGGAATCGACCAGATCTATTCCTCTCATGAAGCTAGACAAAAATGCTGGAGAAACTCAAGGAATAGGTGACGTTTCAGGTCGAGACCCTTCTTCAGACTGATGTGGGAGTGGGGGCAGGTCGAGACTCTTCTTCAGTCTCATGTGGGGGTGGGTACCCCCCACTTCAGTCTGCAGAAGGGTCTCGCCCTGAAACGTCACCTATTCCTTCGCTCCATAGATGCTGCCCCAGCATTTTTGTCTACCTTCGATTTTTCCAGCATCTGCGTTTTGTTCTTAAATATTGCTCTCATGATATCCTTCAATATCAAGTCCGACTTTCCTTGATGTCCCAACCTTTGTACCCACACTCCCCAATGAAGCCAAGTGCCAAACACCACACTCTTCACCTGACTTACACCTCTCTGTGTTCTGCACCACTCTCAATGCATAATAAATGGTGCCAGAGCCAGCATCATTCACATTCCAGTGAGTGTATAAAGACAAGTTACAACTCACTATGTACATACAATGCTTCTTATCTCAGTCATAAATGGCACGCACTTATCTTGAGACTATGGAGCCTCAATCACTGTCGGGCCAAGTGTGGACTTGCAAGGACAGTCTGGAGAGGTTTGCAAGGGTCCCTGTCAAGATTTATTCCGAACAGCTCCGTCACAGAGGACTCTGTGATTTACGGACTGTTCTCAGGGACACATTCAGAGACTGGCATCGAGTGCTGCTGGAGGGTCATCAACTCGGTGAAAGACGGCCATTGGTCTGCCCGAGCGTTGTTCACCACCCAGCAGAGCGAGATGTCCGTCGGGGAATGTTGCCGACTGGCCCGCGTCAGACTGCAGGAGTATGTGCTGAGGGACGCACTGAAGCTCGGTGCAGCCAACGCCAAGGCTCGGTGGGGGAGGGCCACAGTCTAGGGTCCTTCTGCTGCTGGACATGGGGGGCAGGGTGCGGTGGAGACGCCCCTCTAAATAAGGGAAGGGATTCCACACCAGTGGGCCTACAAGGGCGTAATTGTGGTTTGGGGAAACGGTATTGTGTGTGGACAGCCGCTGAGAATGTCAGAAGGAATTTAAGGATCATGTATTGTATATATTTATTTCTCAAATAAAGTCTATTTTGAAATTTAAAAATTCTCAAAGAATGAAGGTGAAGAACATACAAACTCCACACAGACAGCTCCTGAGGTCATGATTGAACCAGGGTATGTGGCACTGTGAGGCAGCAGCTCCAGCAGATGCACCATTCTGCCAGCCTGTTGTTTTTGGCAGTCTTGTCCCTAGTCCACCGCTCCCCCTCCCCCTCTGGTTCAAACATCCTGCGCTGCCTACATTATTGAATGGATTGCCAGCATCAGACACCAGAAATGCTTTCCATACAACCCACAAGTACGTACAGGTTAGGATAGACCTCTCAAGCCTGCACCACCATTACATAAAATCGCAGTGCTTTCTTAAAGGATTCCTAAAGGATTGGAAAGGCTAGAGGCAGGAAACATGTTCCCCATGTTGGGGGAGTCCAGAACCAGGGGTCACAGTTTAAGAATAAGGGGTCGGCCATTTAGGACTGAGATGCGGATAAACATTTTCACCCAGAGAGTTGTGAATCTGTGGGATTCTCTGCCACAGAAGACAGTGGAGGCCGATTCACTGGATGTTTTCAAGAGAGAGTTAGATTTAGTTCTTGGGGCTAAAGGAATTAAGGGATATGGGGAGAAAGCAGGAACGGGGTACTGATTGTGGATGATCAGCCATGATCACATTGAATGGCGGTGCTGGCTGGAAGGGCCAAATGGGCTAGTCCTACACGTATTGTCTATGTTTCTATCTGAACACAATCTCCACATTGCATTCCTAGCTTCATGTAACCTTTCACCCACTTGTTATCTTATCCTCTGCTGCGGTAAATAATGACTGCACAAGGAACTTTGTCACAAGGTTGAAGCTTCAGCGTACAAGGGAATGCTAATACCTGGATAAGGTACTCTAGGACACAGTCACACCCCTCAGGGTTAGGTTTATTATTCTCGTCGTGTTTGCTGAACAACTGTACGGTGAAAAGCTTTTGTTTGCACGCTATCCAATAAAGTCAACTACTAGCCATAAACACAGTCGAGCACAAGTACAAAATGCAGAGCAGGGATAGACACCAGGGTGCAGAATGTTTAAGAAGGAACTGCAGATGCTGGAAAATCAAAGGGAGACAAAAATGCTGGAGAAACTCAGCGGGTGAGGCAGCATCTATGGAGCAATGGAATAGGTGACGTTTCAGGTCGAGACCCTTCTTCAGACTGATGTGGGGGTGGGGGTGGGGGTGGGGGTGGGTGCCCCCATCCCCACATCAGCCTGCAGAAGGGTCTCGGCCCTATTCCATTGCCCCATGGATGCTGCCTCACCCGCTGAGTTTCTCCAGTTTCTCCAGCATTTTTGTCTACCAGGGTGCAGAATATAGTTCTCAGCATTGTGATGTAACAGTTCCAGAGGAACATAAGATGTTAATTGTAAAGCAGAACCACTGGTTATAATCCCTGATTACGTGAACAAGAGGCAAACTGACACAGGGTATATAGGATTAGAGGTCTGACTCAAAGTGTACCGAGGTAGAAATGAGTTGTGATTCATAGGGAGTAGAGTTGCTGCCTCACAGCGCCAGAGACCCGGGTTCCATCCCGACTCTGGGTGCTGTCTATATGGAGTTTGTACGTTCTTCCTGTGAACGTCTGAAGAAGGGTCTCGACCCGAAACGTCGCCTATCTCCTTCGCTCCTTAGATGCTGCTGCACCCGCTGAGTTTCTCCAGCTTTTTGTGTAACCCTCCCTGTGACTTGCGTGGGTTTTCTCTGGGGGCTCGGGTTTCCTTCCACACTCCAAAGACGTACAGGCTTCTAGGTTAATTGGCTTGGTATAAATGTAAATTATTCCTAGTGAGCAGGACAGCGTTAGTGTGCGGGTGTGTGCAGCACGGACTCGATGGGCAGAGGGGCCTGTTTCCGTGCTGTATCTCTAAACTAAAGGTGTGATCCCTGGTTCTGGATCCTCCAGCATTAACCGCTCTGGATGTTGTGCATTTCAATCATGTACTCTCTCTCCCTCCCTCTCTCTCTCTCTCTCTCTCTCCTGGTGTTTAGTGACAGCTGCACACACTCATGCAGGCACTGGCACCTAAACACGACTCCTTTACCAAACTCTCTGCTCCACGCTACCTCTCTAACACCATCCCGCCAATCAACAATTTCCACGTTGCATGCAAAAGCAATCAGAATCAGATGCATCTTGGGACTGAGAATTGTTACTGGGTCCAAATGGTAGAATTCCCTTCTCAATGCAGTGGAAACTATTGCACCATATATAATGCAAGCCATCTTGGTGAAGGCACACAGAGTCAGAGTCGTACAGTGTCAAAACAAGCTCTTGAATGCAACTCATCCATGTTGACCACATCTGTGACCGTTCCCTCTACAACTCCCCGGTCAACTCGTCCCTTCCCACCCAAACCACCCCCTCCCCAGGTACTTTCCCCTGCAACCGCAGGAGATGCAACACCTGTCCCTTTACCTCCCCCCTCAACACCATCCAGGGACTCCGACAGTCCTTTCAGGTGAGGCAGAGGTTCACTTGCACCACTTCCATTCTCGCCGACTTTATCAGTTGCTCTCAGTGTGGACTCCTCTACACTGGCCAAGCGCAAACTTGGCGATCGCTTCACTGAACACCTACGCTCAGCCAGCCTTGGCCTAAGCGATCTCCTGGCTGCCAAACACTTTAACTCCCCTTCCCATTCCCACACTGACCTTTCTGTCCTGGGCCTCCTCCTCTGTCAGAGCAAGGATCAACACCTCATATTTTACTTGGGCAGCTTACATCCCAACGGTATGAACATTGGCTTCTAGCCCTCTCTTCCTGCACCTCGCCCACATTAGACATCCTGCCAGTTCCACTGTTCACATCCATACATCCCTGTGTTATCACCTCTGCCACAGCCAACAATGAACCATTGTGGGCTCCACCTCAGCACTCCATAAATCACCTCTGATTTATTCTGAACCTTTCCCTCTCCCCTGACACTCATTCTGAAGACGGGGTTTCAACCTGAAACGTCACCTATCCATGTTCTCCACAGATGCTGCCTGACCCGCTGAGTTACTCCAGCACTCTGTGTCTATCCCACACCCCTTTCCTCACCGTGTAGCTAGTAATGAACAATTAATTATGGACTTATCAGTGACATTCACAACCACTGGAATGAAAATATACTGTGTGATTATGAAGCATTATTTCCCAGAATGAAACAAAACAGAACATTCAATTTCCAAACTTCTTTCCAAACTACCAGTATTTTCCAGCTCTCACATTACTTCAACACAACCACATTCAGACAAAGCACGGCTCCTGGGTTTGTGAAAGCAACCAGTGGGTGGACTAAACAATCTCACATCTCCACCATGGCTGCTCCGATTACAACCTCCGCTCGACGTGTGGGGACTTCTCTTCCCCCATGCCCTCCCAAAGCCTTCTGTATGCCTGGTGAGATCAAAACAATCAGATCACAGCTTTGCAGCTCAGGCAAATCTCATCGTGAATGGTGTTGCATGCATCAACAAATGATCAAATGAGTGAGGAGGCCACACGCAAACTGGAGGAACAGTGCTTCTTATTCCACTTGGGCAGCGAACAACCCAACCGTGTCAATGTTGGATTTTCCAATTTCAATAAATACCCTCCAGATCCTCCTCTCTTCCTCCAAAACCCACTGCACGCGCACACATTTATCCCACCCCCCCTCCATACAGTCATCTTCCAAGCCTGTCCACCTCTTTCCCTTTTAGCCCCCATTACCCCGACCGCCCATCTCCTTACCCCAACATCTCTCACCGCAGTCCATGCTCTCCGCCTATCCATGTTCTCCACAGATGCTGCCTGACCCGCTGAGTTACTCCAGCACTCTGTCAAACGTCACCTATCCATGTTCTCCACAGATGCTGCCTGACCCGCTGAGTTTCCGCAGTTCCTTGTTTTTCCCATTAAACCGCAGATGCAGAAGTATTGCTTATTCAGAGCACGGCAGTCCACTTGACCAGCACCTAATCCACCTCCCTGAACCTGTATTGACTCCAGCACCGGCACACAGAGGCTGCAGTGTCAACCGTCTACAGGAGGCACTGCAGTTACGGGCCCAGACTACTCCGACACGACCTCCCAAAGGGTGGAGATCGTGACAAAGGCCTGGAGATGAAAAGGAGGTAACAGGTTGTCAATTAACATGAGGAGAGGAAGTGTTTACGAAGGAACTGCAGATGCTGGAAAAATCGAAGGTAGATAAAAATGCTGGAGAAACTCAGTGGGTGAGGCAGCGTCTATGGAGTGAAGGAAGAGGAGGTGGTGGAAGGGATATGGGCAGAAGGGGAAAGAGGGGGATAAAAGGGAAATGTGGGCTTTAAGGATGGGTGATGAGCATATTGAGGAGTAGAAAAGAGCAGGGTGACTTGGGGGTGGCGATTGGGGTGAATGTGTGCGGACTGGGGTAGAAGCTCAAAGAATGAGTAATCATGCATACCCATTAAATTATTTACATATATTTACTCTCATGACAGTAACGAGAAGTAAGCACTGGAAAGAAATCTCCTCTGCTTTTCGTAGAAATAGTGAATCACTCAGCTCATGACTTCACCCTTTTACCCAGAACCAAGCCCTGGCCCAACCACTGCAAGATTCTTCACGAGACAGGAAAGGGCAACCCCGTGGCACAGTGGTAGAGTTGCTGCCTTACAGTGCTCGCAGCGCCAGAGACCCGTGTTCAATCCCGACTACGGGTGCTGTCTGCACGGAGTTTGTACATTCTCCCCGTGACCCGCGTGGGTTTCCTCTGAGATTTTCAGTTTCTTCCCACACTCCAAAGATGTACAGGTTTGTAGGTTAATTGGCTTGGTGTAACTGCAAATTGTCCCTAGTGTGTGTAGGATAGTGTTAGTGTGCTGGGATCGCTGGTCGGTGCAGACTCGGTGGGTCGAAGGGCTTGTTTCCGCGCTGTATCTCGAAACTAAACTAAGTTAAGTGAATGAGAATCTGAGAGGGGACAGATTTAATCAGAACCCGCAGGGTAATGTTTTCACACACAGCGCAGTGGATGAATGGAACGAGCTGCCAGAAAGGGTAGTTGAGGCAGCTACTGCAGCAAGATGTGAAAGACATTTGGATAGGTGCAGGGATAGGAAAGGTTTAGAGGGATATGGGCCAATGCAGGCAGATGGGACAGGCTTAGCTGGGCCAAAGAGCCTGTGCTGTTTGACTCTATGTGTTCACTGCAATCATCATGACATTCGAGTAGCAAGAGTCAGGGGAGGGGCGGAGAGATCAAAAGAACACATTCTGATTCCAATGCACCCATAACAAAGTTGACCCACAGAAGGCTGTGGAGCGCTGTGAGACAGCAAATCTACCGCTGCGCCACCGTGCTTTGGAAGGATGCGCTGGGGTGGGTCCAGAGGAGGTTTACGAGAATGATCCCTGGGGAGTGATGTACATAACATATGATGAGCGTTTGACAGCAATGGCCTGAATGCAGAGAGGATGTTTCCAGTTAGTCTTAGAGTCTTCGAGTGATAGTGTGGAAACAGGCCCTTCAGCCCAACATGCCCCATCTACACTAGTCCCGCCTGCCAGCGCTTGGTCCACATCCCTCCAAACCTGTCCTATCCATGTACCTGTTCAAGAAGGAACTGCAGATGCTGGAAAATCAAAGGTAGAAAATGGAAAAATGCTGGAGAAACTCAGCGGGTGAGGCACATCTATGGAGCGAAGGAAATAGGCAACAATAGGAGATGGAGAAGGAATGTCAGGGCCAGAGGGCTGAAGGAGAGGTGGGGGGGAGGCAGTCTGGGTTAACAGAATTGAGAAAATTCAATGTTTAAGCCCAGAGGATGCAGACTCCCCAAGCGGAATATGAGGTGCTGTTCCTCCAACTTGCGGTGTTGATCACTCTGGCCGTGGAGGAGGCCCAGGACCGAGAGGTCGGATACGCAGTGGGAGGGGGAGTTGAAGTGCTGAGCCACCGGGAGGTCGGGTTGGTTATTGCGGAACGAGCGGAGGTGTTCGGCGAAACGATCGCCCAGCCTCCGCTTGGTCTCACCGATGTAGATCATCTGGCATCTGGAGCAACGGATGCAGTAGATGAGGTTGGAGGAGGTGCAGGTGAACCTCTGTCGGACTTGGAACGACTGCTTGGGTCCCTGAAAGGAGTGGATGGGGGAGGTGAAGGGACAAGTGTAGCATCTCTTGCGGTTGCAAGGGAAAGTGCCCGGGGAAGGAGTGGAGCGGGAGGGAAGGGAAGAATTGACGAGGGAGTTGCGGAGGGAGCGGTCTTTGCGGAAGGCAGATAGGGGGGGAGATGGGAAGATGTGGCGAGTGGAGGGGTCACGTTGGAGGTGACGAAACTGGCGGAGGACTATCTGTTGTATGCGCTGGCTGGTGGGGTGAAAGGTGAGGACTAGGGGGACTCGGCCCTTGTTGTGAGTGGGGGAATGGGGAGAGAGGGCAGTGTTGCGGGGTATGGAGGAGACCCTGGTGCGAGCCTCATCTATAGTGGGGGAGGGGAAACCCCGTTCTCTGAAGAACGAGGACATTTGCGATGACCTGGTGTGGAACTCCTCATCCTGGGAGCAGATGCGGCGTAGACGGAGGAATTGGGAATAGGGGATGGAGTCCTTACAGGAAGCAGGGTGGGAGGAAGAGTAGGCTTACAGGAAGCAGGGTGGGAGGAAGAGTAGCCCCCCCGCCCCCTTATACCTGGCCCTGCCCCATCACAATCCTCCCGATTCACCCAGTTTCCCCCATCACACTACATCTGAAACTCTCTTCCCCACTGTAACCGAGCAATAATTGTCCTCCATTTACACATCTCCACCTTGTAGCTGTGCAAGAACAAACTGCAGATGCTGGGCTAAATCGAAGGTAGACACAAAATGCTGGAGTAACTCAGTGGGATAGGCAGCATCTCTGGAGAGAAGGAATGGGCAATGTTTCGGGTCGAGATCTCACTTCAGACTGAAGAAGGATCTCAACCTGAAACGTCGCCCATTCCTTCTCTCCAGAGATGCTGCCTCACCCTCTGAGTGACTCCAGCATTTTGTGTTTACCTTCTCCCGCCCACATCTCCTCCTTCGATTCCCCTCCATCTTGTCTCAGTCCCGCTCCCCAAAAAAACACCATTCTCCCACCTCTCACTGCCCTCGGTTCCGACGACCCTCATCCCAGCCCCCCCTCACAGTCGCCACACCTCCCCCCTCCACATCCCACCGAGCCCTCCCACTCACCTTCCCTAACCCCTCCGGCCCCCTCCTCTTATCCCCACCCTTCGCCTCACTCCCTATCCTCACTCCTTCCCTAACCTCACCTACCTTTCCCTCTTATCCTCACCCATCTCTCCCTCCCCCACCCTCTGCCACCCATTCCCTAATTCCCCCTCCCCTTCCCCAGCCACTCCTACACCCGCTTACCTCACCCCCCCTCATTCCCTTATCTTTCCCTCCCCACCCTCTCCCCCAACCCCCCCGTCTCTTGCCCCTACTCCTCCCTCCACCTCATGTGCTCCTCCACCTCCCCCGTCTCCCCTCATCCTCTCCTCCTCACACACACCCTAATTCCCCTCCCCTCACTCCCTTCCCTACCCCCTCCACATCTCCCTCCCTAACCCTCCTTCACTCACCTCTCCCCCACCCTCACTCCCCTCCCTCCCTCATTCCCCTCCACCCCACTGACTCCCCTCCCCTCCACACCCCCCTCACTCCCCTCATCCCTCACTCCCCTCCACCCCTCCTCACCCCTCCCTCACTCACTCCCCTCCACACTCCCCTCCCCACCTCCATCTCCCCCTCCCTCACTCCTCTACACCCCCCTCACTCCCCTCCACCTCCCTCACTCCCCTCCCCACCTCCATCTCCCCCTCCCTCACTCCTCTACACCCCCCTCACTCCCCTCCCCTCCACACCCCCCTCACTCCCCTCATCCCTCACTCCCCTCCACCCCTCCTCACCCCTCCCTCACTCACTCCCCTCCACACTCCCCTTCCCACCTCCATCTCCCCCTCCCTCACTCCTCTACACCCCCCTCACTCCTCTCCACACCCTCCTCACCACCTCATTGACCCTCATTCCCTCTCCCCCTCATGTCCACCTCCCCTCCTTCACTCCCTCCCCCACTACCCTACCCTCCCCTCCTCCTCCCCGACCCCCGTTTCCAGAACATTCCGCTCTCTCATTCCTCACCATCCTCCCGCCGCCGCCGCCGCCGCCCGGCTCTCCAGTGCCCCGCAGCAAGGACCCCACACAGTGGTGGCCACCGACCGCCCGTGCCCCGCAGCAAGGACCCCACACAGTGGTGGCCACCGACCGCCCGTGCCCCGCAGCAAGGACCCCAGCCACTGATTCTGCCCCGCAGCGAGGACCCCGCCATAAGTGTCCAACAACAGCCTGCGCCCCTCCTTCCCTTCCCCCACCGTGCCCCGCAGCGAGGACCCCCTCTATAGGTGGCCACACCCTCTGCCCCGCACGAAGGACCGCAGGCGGAGATGCAATGCACATGCGCGACTGCGCGCCACCTGGTGGAGGGCTGGGAGCGCTGCGGGATAGTTGCTCCAGCTGTTGGAAGTTACGAGTTCACGAGTTCGATCCTGACTCCGGGTGCTGTCCATAAACGGAGTTTGTACGTTCTCATGAAGTGATACAGCGTGGGAAACAGTCCATTCGGCCCAACATGCCCCACCTACACTAGTCCCACCTGCCCACGTTTGGTCCATATCCCTCCAAACCTGCCCTATCCATGTACCTGTGCAAGAAGGAACTGCAGATTCTGGTTTAAACCGAAGAGGGACATAAAAAGCTGCAGTAACTCAGCGGGACAGGCAGCGTCTCTGGAGAGATGGAATGTGTGATGTTTAGGGTCGACTCGAGTCTGAAGGGCCAAACCCGAAACGTCACCCATTCCTTCTCTCCACAGATGCTGCCCGTCCCGCTGAGTTACTCCAGCATTTTGTCTCAATCCATGTACCTAACTGTTTCTTAAATCTTGGGATAGTCGCTGCCTCAACTACCTCCTCTGACAGCTCGTTCCATACACCTACCACCCTCTGTGGTCTCCTTGTGACCGTGTGGGTTTTTCCGGGTGCTCAGGATTTCTTTGACATTCCAAAGACGTGCCGGTTTGGAGGTTAATTAGTTTAAGTAAAATTGTCACTAGTGTGTCAGATAGTGATGGGGGGGGGGGGGGTGATCGTTGGTCATTGCAGACTCGGTGGGCTGAAGGGTCTGTTTCCACACTGTAAATCTAAACTAAACTCAAGTTGCGAGCATCTGCAGCTCCTTGTGTCTCCAGGTTGATTCCTGTATCGTACATAAAGAATGGATGATCCCGAGACTGAGAGTCTTTTAAATTCCTGGGAACTATCATCTCCAAGGACCTTAAGTGGGGGGCTACCATCGACTCCACAGTCAAAAAGGCACACCAGAGGATGTACTTCCTGCAGCAGCTGAGGAAGCACAATCTGCCACAGGCAATGATGGTCCAATTCTACACGACCATCGTAGAGTCTGTCCCCACCTTCTCCATCATGGTCTGGTTTGGCTCAGCCACCAAGCACGACACCTGGAGGCTGCAGCGAATCGTCTGATCAGCTGAGAAGGGTATTGGCTGCAACCTTCCCTCCATTAACGGACTGTACACTGCAAGGGCCAGGAAGCGAGCAGGTAAGATCATCTCTGACCCCTCTCACCCTGGCCACAAACTCTTTGAATCACTTCCCTCTGGAAGGCGACTCCGGACTGTCAAAGCTGCCACAGCCAGACATAAAAACAGCTTTTTTCCACGGGTAGTAGCTCTACTCAATAACCAAAAATCCACAGCCACTTTTCCTCTGGTATTGTATTTAATTCACGTGTTTAATCAATGTTTTATTATTGTTTAATGATTTATGTGTCATTCTTAAACTTATTCATTCATTCATTACCAGGATTTGACTGCAGAGAGGAGGACAAAAATGCTGGAGAAACCCAGCGGGCAAGGCAGCATTTATGGAGCAAAGGAAATAGGCAACGTTTCGGGTCGAGACCCTTCTTCAGAGAGTTGTGGATACAGCCCAGACCATCACACAAACCAACCTCTCTTCCCCTCTAGTCCTCACCTTTCACCCCATCAGCCGTCACATACAGCACATAATCCTCCGGCATTTTCACCACCTCCAACGGGATCCCACCACTGGTTACATCTTCCCACCCTATCCACCTTCCACAGACAGTTCCCTGGTCAACTTGTCCCCACCCAAACCCCCCCCCAGGTACTTTCCCCTGCAACCGCAGGAGATGCAACACCTGTCACTTTACCTTCCCCCTCGACTCCATCCAAGGACCCCGACAGTCTTTCCAGGTGAGGTAGAGATTCACTTGCACCTCCTCCAACCTCATCTACTGTATCCGCTGTTCCAGGTGTGGACTCCTGTACATCAGTGAGACCAAGAGCAGGCACAGTGATCGTTTCGCTGAACACCTCCGCTCAGTCCATCTTAACCTACCTGATCTCCCGGTGGCTCAGCACTTCAATTCCCCCTCCCATTCCCAATCTGACCTCTCTGCCCTGGGCCTCCTCCATTGCCAGAGTAAGGCCCAGTGCAAATTGGAGGAACAGCACCTCATATTTCGCTTGGGTAGCTTACACCCCAGCAGTATGAACATTGGCTTCTCTAACTTCAAGTAGCCCTTGCTTTCCCTCTCTCTCTCTCGCTCTCCATCCCCTCCCCCACCCTAGTTCTCCGACCAGTCTGACTGTCCTCGCTTACATTTTATCTGTTTGTTTTGTTGTTACCTTCTCCGAGCTAACAACGATCTATTCTACATTTTCCTTGATCTCCATTCCCTTTGTCTCGTTTTCACACCTTACACAACCATATCTCTGTATCTTCCTCTCCCCTGACTCAATCTGAAGAAGGGCCTCAACCCGAAAAGTCACCCATTCCTTCTATCCAGAGATGCTGCCTGTCCCGCTGAGTTACTCCAGCATTTTGTGTCCCCCTTCCATCGCCTCCATCTACACCTCACGCTGCCTCGGCAAGGCCGGCAGCATCATCACAGACCAGTCTCACCCCGGTCACTCCCTCTTCTCCCCTCTCCCATCGGGCAAGAGGTACAGAAGTGTGAAAATGAACGCGCACCTCCAGATTCAGAGAGCGGTCGTGAACTACTATCTACCTCATTGGAGACCCTCGGACTATCTTTAATCGGACTTTACAGGACATTATCTTGCACTAAACGTTATTCCCAATATCCGGTATCTGTACACTGTGGATGGCGTGACTGTAATCACGTATAGTCTTCCCGCTGACTGGATAGCACGCAACTGAAAAGCTCTTAATTGTACCTCGGTACACGTGACAATAAACTAAATTAACTAAAACTAAACCAACCCAAAATTAAAATTAGAACTAAAGATATCTTATCTAAGCCCATCGCTTCCAAACTGCCCCCTACGCCTCTAACTTGGGGACAATTACTTCTGCCTCAGTAAACTAAAATCTCATCTAAATGTACAGAATAGTAAAAGGCCTGGATAGAGTGGATGTGGAGAGGATGTTTCCACTAGTGGGAGAGTCTAGGACCAGAGGGCACAGCCTCAGCATTAAAGGATTTTCTTTTATAAAGGAGATGAGGAGTGTAATGTATTCAAACATATTCATGTATATGTTAATGGGTTGGTGTTCAATATAAGCAAGGAATGTTGGGTAATAAATCTCTCTCGTGATCCAGGCAACCTCCGTGTAAGTTGTTATTCATTCTGCTGTCCGGAATATAACAAAATTGGCGACGAGGATGGGATAGAGTTTGTGAACTCATCCTTCAAATACAGTGCAGGACTTCATCCTACAGCACCTAGACCGCCAGGGGGTCTATGTGAGGATCCTGTTTGTTGATTTTAGCTCTGCATTCAACATCATTGTGCCAGAGCTGCTACGCTCCAAACCTTCCGAGTTGACTGTGCCTGAACCCCTCTGTCGGTGGATCACCAACTTCCTGACAGACAGGAAGCAGCATGTGAGGCTGGGAAAGCACATCTCGGACCCGCAAACACTCAGCATAGGAGCACCGCAAGGCTGCATACTCTCTCCTCTCCTCTACTCTCTCTACACCAATGACTGGGCCTCCACAGACACCTCTGTCAACCTTCCTGATTGGACTGATCCAGGATGGGGGAGAATCTGCCTACAGACAGGAAGTGACACAGCTGGTGTCCTGGTACCATCGCAACAACCTGGAACTCAATGCTCTTAAGGCAGTGGAATTGATTGTAGACTTTAGGAGAGCTCCCCCTCCCCTCATCCCACTCACCATTAACAACACCACAGTCACATCTGTGGAGTCTTTTAAGGTCCTGGGAACCATCATCTCCAAGGACCTTAAGTGGGGGGCTACCTTCGACTCCACAGTCAAAAAGGCACAACAGAGGATGTACTTCCTGCAGCAGCTGAGGAAGCACAATCTGCCACAGGCAATGATGGTCCAATTCTACAGGAAGCGAGCGGGCAAGATCATCTCTGACCCCTCTCACCCTGGCCACAAACTCTTTGAATCACTTCCCTCTGGAAGGCAACTCCGGACTGTCAAAGCTGCCACAGCCAGACATAAAAACAGTTTTTATCCACGAGTAGTTGTTCTACTCACCAGCCAAAAATCTGTAGCCTCCCTTTGATCTGGTATCAATGTGTATTGTGGACCAAGACCTATACCATATGAACTAACGCAACAAGTGGAGGAAGAATTGGACAGGTTAGAGCGGAATGGAGTACTTGTGAAGACAGACCAGAGTAACTGGGCAACGCCAATTGTGGCCGTACCTAGTCGACTATGTGGTGACTACAAAGTCACAATCAACCAAGCCGTTGATGATGAACAATATCTGTTACTAACCTCGCAAGATCTGTTTGCCGAACTTAGCGGAGCAAGAGTCTTCACTAAACTGTCTCACGCTTACGCCCAACTCAATGTCGACAAGGAATGTCAACAGTACTTGACTTTCAACACACATAAGGGCTTGTATTCATATACAAAGCTGCCCTATGATGTGAAATCCGCCAGAATATGTTCCAGTCTGTCATGGACGAAATGTTACAAGGCATTCCGCACTGTGTGTGCAACCAGGATGACCTACTGATATTCACAGAGGGCATGGTAGAACATCTGGAAGTCCTTGAGCAAGTTCTCACACGACTGAACTGCCACAATGTCAAACTGCGACAAAGTAAATGTGCGCAGTCAGAGGTAGTCTACCTTGGACTCAAAGTAGACGCCAACGGACTTCGACCTGTGAAGGCAAAAGTTGAAGCAATAGTGAATGCTCCAAAACAATATCAGGGCTACGATCATTCCACGGGATTGTGCAGTTCTATGCACGATTCCTTCCAGATTTAGCAACTGTGCTAAAGCCACGACATCATCTGCTACAAAAAGATGTGTAATGGATGTGGGGAAAGGAACAGCAACGTGCATATGACATCTGCAAGGAAAACTTGACAAGTGACAAACTCCTTGTTCACTACGATACGACATGCGAGATGAAACTTGCTTGTGATACTTCAAGTTATGGTATAGGTGCACTGATCTCCCACGTAATGAATGACGGACAGGAAAAGCCTATTGCTTTTACATCCCGCACCCTATCACCGAGTGAACGCAATTATGCACAGATAGAAAAGGAAGCACTCGGCATCATGTTCGGAATCAAGACATTCCATCAGTTTCTTCTTGGCAGACCATTCACGCTAGTGACTGATCACAAGCCACTATTAGTGATACTTGGTCCCAAGTCAGCTATACCTTCTATGGCGGCATCAAGGATGCAGCGCTGGGCAATGTTGCTGTCCCAGCATGACCACAAGGTTGAGTACAGAAGCTCGTTGTCCGGTTGCCCCATGAGAACTCTGACGTGGGAAGTGAGAACTCAATCTACACACTGCAAGTTGTAGATGAAGACTTTCCAGTGACTGCTACAGAAATTGTAGCAGAAACAGAGAAAGACAATGTGCTGAAGTGGGTCTATGAACAGACGTTGAACGGTTGGACTGAAATAGATCGTGGATTGAACTCAGTTCTGAACTCAGAGCTGAAGCCTTTCCATAATCGATGCCATGAATGATCATGTGAGCAGGGATGCATTAAGTGGGGTTACAGAGTGGTTGTACCAGAGTCTTTGAGAAACAAAATTATGAATGAACTTCATGCCGAACATCCTGGCATAATAAGCATGAAGTCAATTGCCAGAGGTTTTGTGTATGGGCCTAGTATTGACAGTGGCATCGAGTCACTGGTGAGCAAATGTAGCGTCTGCCAACATTGCCAGAGTAAACCACCAAAAACACCACTGCAACCCTGGTCATGGCCATGTAGACCTTTTCAGAGAGTTCATGTAGATTTTTATGTAAAGGGTAATGATCACTTTCTGGTGCTAGTAGAGTCATTCCAAATGGATTGAGGTTAATCATATGGGGTCAAGCACTACTACTGAGCATACCATAGGTGAGTTGAAATCCATTTTTGCACGCCATGGTTTACCGGAAGAACTTGTTTCTGATAACGCTCCTCAGTTTCGTTCAGAACGGTTCAAAGAGTTGATGCAGCGGAATGGTGTAAAATACACACTTGTTCCCCCATACCATCCAGCCTCCAATGGGATGGCGGAAAGGTCTGTTAGAGTTGTCAAAGATACTCTCAAGAAACAGGTTTTGCAGGGTAGATCAAAGCTCAGCATGAAACATCGTTTGGCTAGTTTCTTGCTGAAGTACAGAACCACGCAACACACAACACGTTACTCACCTGCAGAACTGTTGATGAATAGAAGGCTAAGAATATGACTAAGAGGAGCTAGTATCTTTGGTTCAACCCAATTTGGCCTTGAGCGTTGAGCAAAAACAGTTAAGTCAAAACGCCATTTTGACTTCCACAAAAAGGAGAGGTACTTCAAGCCAGATGAGCAGGTTCGTGTTCTCAATCCTCCCAACAAGTCCAGTTGAGACAAATGGGATGTTGGGAAAATAGTGGAAGAGTGTGGAACAAAAAGATACTAAGTTGAAGTTAGAGATAGGATCAAAAGTGTTCACGTTGATCAAATGATTCCAGCCATAGATGAACCAAAAACTGAGCATGAAGTCCTAATCCCTGAGTTTTTATCTGAAAGTGAGTTGGAAGAGACCACTGTGATTGAAACACAAAGTTCAGTTAGTACAGACAAAGAAACGGATTCCTCTGGTCAAAGTCAGGGTACTAAAACAGAGCCAAACAAGCCTACAGTTGAGTCAACACCGAAACCTGTTACCCCTGTTACTGTTAGACGATCAGGCAGGACCCGTAAACCAGTAGTCAGATTAGGTTTGTAAGTTAAGTAACTCACTGTATAAGCAAAACGAAAATGTGTAGATATGTAATATAAATATATTATGTTTATCATTTATAATTTCATGAAAACTGGTTTAAATCGAGTATCACAACAAAATTGTAACTGAATCCTTAGATTTAATACTTACAAAAAGGAGAGCAGTGTAATGTATTCATGCATATTCATGTATATGTTAATGAGTTGGTGTTCCATGTAGGCAGGGAATGTTGGGTAATAAATCTCTCTCGTGATCCAGGCAACCTGCGTGTAAGTTGTTATTCATTCTGTCGTCCAGAATATAACAACGAGGCACTTCTTTAGTCAGAGAGTGGTGAATCTGTGAAATTCTTTGCTACAGACGGCTGTGGAGGCCAAGTCAGTGGAGATTTTTAAGGCAGAGATAGACAAATTCTTGATTAGAACGGGTGTTATGGGGAGAAGGCAGGAGAATGGGGTTAGGAGGCAGAGATCAGCCATGATTGAATGGCGGGGTGGACTTGATGGGCCGAATTGCCTAATTCTACTCCTCTAACTTGTGAACGGTGGTTGGGGTTACTCAGGGAGAGGGGCAAGAGCAGAGAGGAAGCAAATGAGATTGCAACAACACATTGCTGGTGCTTTATTTTGTAATTAATTGTTCATTTGTTCGGTTATACATTTGTGATTCTCTCCCCCCCCCCAACCCCCTCACCGTGAAACACCTGCCTCCACCGGGCAAACGGAGGCACTTGCTGAGGGACGCCATCATGTCTGGTCCACTGGCCCTGGGGCAAAATATCTTCGGGGGGGAGCGGGAGGGGAGGCTGAAGGTTCGGGGGACGGTAGACTTGCATAGCTGAGGGATGATCACAGGTTACATTCTGTGCTGTCAGTGGTCAGTGGGCTACTGCTGGAACATGTCGATGTGCTCGCGTGCGATGATCATCCTCTGGATCTGGGCTGTGCCCTCGTAGATCTGAAACAGAAACCGCTCGCTGGGTGAGACAACCCGCCACAAATCACACTGAGCAGCCCAGGCTGCTTCATGTCAAAGATAGACACAACCTGCTGGAGTAACTCAGCGGCTCAGGCAGCATCGCTGGAGAAACGTCCCCATCCCCAAACGTCACCTATCCATGTTCTCCACAGATGCTGCCTGACCCGCTGAGTTACTCCAGCACTCTGTGAAACGTCACCTATCCATGTCCTCCACAGATGCTGCCTGACCCGCTGAGTTACTCCAGCACTCTGTGAAACGTCACCTATCCGTGTTCTCCACAGATGCTGCCTGACCCGCTGAGTTACTCCAGCACTCTGTGAAACGTCACCTATCCATGTTCTCCACAGATGCTGCCTGACCCGCTGAGTTACTCCAGCACTGTGTGAAACGTCACCTATCCATGTTCTCCACAGATGCTGCCTGACCCGCTGAGTTACTCCAGCACTCTGTGAAACGTCACCTATCCATGTTCTCCACAGATGCTGCCTGACCCGCTGAGTTACTCCAGCACTCTGTGAAACGTCACCTATCCATGTTCTCCACAGATGCTGCCTGACCCGCTTGTAGCTCCAGATTGCAGGGTCTGAGTCTGGTGCAAAGCTGCTCTTGACCAAGGAACGGTATCTATGTCAGGCCTGGTCTGAAATACTCTGTATCTATAAATAACCTGGACTGCAGGACTAATACTATTTTTACACTGTTATAAATTCCTAACCCCAGAGTCTGTGTGTGTTGATTATTGCTAAATTAGAACAAGGAACAGTACAGGAACAGGCCCTTCGGCCCACAATGCCCATGCTGTACATGACGTCAAGTTAAACTAATCCCCTCTGCCTGCACCTGATCCACATCCCTCCGTTCGCTGCATGTCCATGTGCATGTTCAAAAGTCCCCTAAACACCACCATGGTATCTGCCTCCATCCCCACCCCTGGCAGCGCGTTCCAGGCACCCACCACCCTCTGTGTAAAATAAACCCAATCGTTTAAGAATAAGGGGCAAGCCATTTAGAACGGAGAAGAGGAAACACATTTTCTCACAGAGAGTTGTGAGTCTGTGGAATTCTCTTCCTCAGAGGATGGTGGAGGCCGGTTCTCTGGATACTTTCAAGAGAGAGCTAGATAGGGCTCTTAAAGATAACAGAGTCAGGGGATATGGGGAGAAGGCAGGAACGGGGTACTGATTGGGGATGATCAGCCATGATCACATTGAATGGTGGTGCTGGCTTGAAGGGCTGAATGGCCTCCTCCTGCACCTGTTGTCTATTGTCTATCTCTGGAGAACATGGATAGGTGACATTTCAGAGTGCTGGAGTAACTCAGTGGGTCAGAGATTGACAGATTCTTCATTAGTACGGGTGTTGGGGGTTCCGGGGAGAAGGCAGGAGAATGGGGTTGACAGGTAGAGATAGATCAGCCATGATTGAATGGCGGAGTAGACTTGATGGGCCGAATGGCCTAATTCTGCTCCTATCACATGATCTAGGGTGTCATCGTGGTGGCACTGCCAGAGACCTGGGTCGATCCTGACTCCAGGTGCTGTCTGTAAGGAGTTTGTATGTTCTCCCAGTGTCCTGCGTGGGTTGTCACTGAGATCTTTGGTTTCTTCCCACACTCCAATGATGCGCAGGTTTGTAGGTTAATTGGCTTGGTAAATGTGAAACTGTCCCCAGTGTGTGTGGGATAGTGTTAGTGTGCGGGGATCGCTGGTCGGCACGGTCTTGGTGGGCGGAAGGGTCTGTTCCTACGCTGTATCTCCAAACTAAACTTCTGAACTAATGACCCTAGTGCTGGGCAGCAGGGGGAGTGGACGGGGGCTAGTGGACCCACCACTGACCTGGTAGATCTTGGCGTCTCGCATCAGCTTCTCCACGGGGTAGTCGGTGTTGTAGCCGTTGCCGCCCAGGATCTGCACGGCGTCGGCAGCCACCTGGTTGGCGATGTCACCGGCGTAGGCCTTGGCGATGGAGGCGTAGTACGTGTTCCTGCGGCCCTGGTCAATCTCCCACGCTGCACGCTGGTAGCCCAGACGCGCCAGCTCCACCTTCATGGCCATCTCTGCCAGCATGAAGGACACTGCCTGGTGCTGGGGGTGGGGAGGGTGGGGGAGGAGAGGGGGGGGAGGGGAGGGGAGGGGGGAGGGTGAGGGAGGGTGGGGGGAGGGTGAGGGAGGGTGGGGGGAGGGTGGGGGAGGGTGGGGGGAGGGTGAGGGAGGGTGGGGGGAGGGTGGGGGAGGGTGGGGGGAGGGTGAGGGAGGGTGGGGGAAGGGGGAGGGAGGGTGGGGGGAGGGTGGGGGAGGGTGGGGGAGGGTGGGGGAGGGTGGGGGAGGGTGAGGGAGGGTGAGGGAGGGTGAGGGAGGGTGAGGGAGGGTGGGGGGAGGGTGGGGGGAGGGTGGGGGGAGGGGTGGTGGGGAGGGTGGTGGGGAGGGTGGTGGGGAGGGTGGTGGGGAGGGGGAGGGTGGTGGGGAGGGGGAGGGTGGTGGGGAGGGGGAGGGTGGTGGGGAGGGGACAAAGGAGGGAAATAGGGAAGGGGGAACGTTAGGAAATGTTGAGGGGAATAGGAGTTATATCTGAGCTCTAGGGGCTAGTGGAATCCAGGGATATGGGGAGAAGGCAGTTATTGATTGGGGACGATGAAGAGAGGTGCTGGCTCGAAGGGCCAAATGGCCTCCTCTGGCACCTATTTTCTATGTTTCTATAAAAGGGAGAAGGGGGGAAAAATACGGCGGGGGTGATAAGGGTGTTATACGACAGTGGTGTTTAGGGGACTTTTAGATCGGCACATGGATATGCAGGGAGTGGAGGGATATGGACCATGTGCAGGCAGAGATTAGTTTAACTTGGCGTGGTGTACAGCATGGGCATTGTGGGCTGAAGGGCCTGTTAATGTGCTGTGCTGCTCGATGTGTAGGAAGGAACTGCGGATGCTGGTTTAAGGTACAAATAAAATCCTGGAGCAACTAAGGGGTTAGGCAGCATCTCTGGAGAGAAGGAATGGGCAACGTTTCGGGTCGAGACCCTTTGGGTAAATGGCAATCGTGAAACAATAAAAAGAGGTCAAAATGGGAACAGGACATTTGCTGATCTTTTTACCCAGAGTAGGGGAATCGAGGACCAGAGGACACGGGTTCAAGGTGAAGGGGAAAAGATTTAATAGGAATCTGAGGGGTGACTTTTTCACACAAAGGGTGGTGGGTGTATGGAACAAGCTGCCGGAGGTAGTTAGTTGAGGCTGGGACTATCACAGCGTTTAAGACACAGTTAGACAGGTACATGGATAGGACAGGTTTGGAGGGGTATGGACCAAACATGGACAGGTGGGACTAGTGTAGCTGGGACATTGTTGGCTGGTGTGGGCAAGTTGGGCTGAAGGGCCTGTTTCCACAGTGTATCACTCTGTGACTATGTAATGGGATGGAATTGGGCTGCATTTACTGATCTGTATTGTTTCTTCAATGCGATGTTGTATTTTTATTAGTGTGCTGCAAGGACATCTGAATTTGCCCTGAATAAGGGGATTAATAAAGTGTTTGTTATGTTATGTTTAGTATTATTTATAATTGTTATAAGACTATTATAAAGAAGGAAAAATGCAAAAGTGCCTGCTCCAGCAAACAATACACAACATCAGCAGATGAATGTTTGATCAGTGTATTGGCCTTACCTCCACGAGCAGCCGGCCGAAGGTCTTCCTCTCCAAGGCGTACTTGGTGGCTTCATCCATGGCTCTCTGAGCTAAACCCACGGCCCCGGACGCAACCTGCCGCAGAGAGGGAGCTGACTCAGACACGGACCGCAGAGACGGGCGGACGGGGCGGTGCCACGCTGTCATGCACGCGCTGGATGGGGGGGGGGGGGGGGGGGGGTTGAGTTTGGCTTCGTTGGCAACATGATCCAAGATGGTGCCCAGACCAAGCGACTCTGTCCGTGTGCTGGTCACAGAATGTCCTCGGAGAATGCTGGGAGAAGGAGAAAGAGGCCCTGAACCTGGCGAGACGCAGGAGGAGCCCGGCCTGGACTCACCTCCACAGAGCCCAGTCGCTCCATGCACTAGAGTCTCCCAAACCCTGCAGAGTGGTTACTAAGATGGCTGATCCGTGGGCGGTTGCTGCTGGGACGCTGATCAATGCCGGCTGGGTCGCCTGGGCGAGGGTGTCTGATGTTGTGAGACCCCAAACACCCGATGACCCCAGGTCACATCACTGAGGATGCGTCCCAGCGCATCTAGAAGATGTATATTTCTCACACTCCCCGCTAATCCCGACATTCTCAGCACCAGAGGAAACGGGAAAGCCAGGTGGTCACAGCGAGAAGGTGCAAACTCCACACAGCCCGTGCCCGAGGTCGGGATGGAACCCAGCGGCGTAACTGGGGCCACGAAAGACAGCGGCTGTACCCGCCGCTCCACCTTGCTTCTCCGCCGTTGCACATTCCAGCATCTTTCAATCATTTTAAGGTGGATCAACTGAGGGGTTACTGGAGGTCAGTAGGAACACAGGGGTGAGATTCCAATAAGGTCGGACTCGGGTTCATTGTTGGCACAGGTACAGTGAAAAGCTCGCGTTCATGCGCTATCCAAAGAAAATGATTCTCACATGAATCTAATTATGTCGTCCACAGTGCACAGATAAAGGATACAGAGGAGGTGGACAAAAATGCTGGGGAAACTCTGAAGAAGATCTTGACCCGAAACGTCACCTATTCCATCGCTCCATAGATGCTGCCTCGCCCGCTGAGTTTCTCCGGCATTTTTGTCTACCTTTGATTTTTCCAACATCTGCAGATCTTTCTTAAATACTGAATCTGGAGGTGAGCGTTCATTTTCACACTTCTGTACCTCTTGCCCGATGGGAGAGGGGAGAAGAGGGAGTGAGCGGGGTGAGACTGGTCCGTGATGATGCTGCTGGCCTTGCCGAGGCAGCGTGAGGTGTAGATGGAGTCGGGTTCAGTCACTCACCGCGGGTCTGGTTTTATCGAAAGCTCCCATGGCGATTTTAAAGCCGGCTCCCTCTTCAATGAGGACGTTTTCGGCAGGTACACGCACATCCTCAAACACAATGCCCCTGGTGTCGGAGCATCTCTGGCCCATGTTCATCTCCTAGTGCAAGGACATTCACATCAGCAGCCGGCCAGAAGACAACGCGTGCCGTTACACCTCAATAGACAATAGACAATAGGTGCAGGAGTAGGCCATTCGGCCCTGCGAGCCAGCACCGCCATTCACTGTGATCATGGCTGATCATCCACAATCAGTACCCCGTTCCTGCCTTCTCCCCATATCCCCTGACTCCGCTATCTTTAAGAGCTCTATCTAGCTCTCTCTTGAAAGTATCCAGAGAACCTGCCTCCACTGCCCTCTGAGGCAGCGAATTCCACAACTAACAACTCTCTGTGAGAAAAAGTATTTCCTTGTCTCCGTTCTAAATGGCCTACTCCTTATTCTTAAACTGTGGCCCCTGGTTCTGGACTCCCCCAACATCGGGAACATGTTTCCTGCCTCTAGCATGTCCAAACCCTTAATAATCTTATATGTTTCAATAAGATCCCCTCTTATCCTTCTAAACTCCAGAGTATACAAGCCCAGCCGCTCCATTCTCTCAGCATATGACAGTCCCGCCATCACACCTCACACTCACAACTTGCCCACACAGGCTAACACGTCCCACTTCCCTGCGCTTGGTCCATATCCCTCCAAACCTAGGTGCAGGAGTAGGCCATTCGGCCCTTTGAACCAGCACCTCCATTCAATATGATCACGGCTGATCATCCACAATCAGTATCCCGTTCCTGCTTTCTCCCCATATCCCTTGATACCTTTAGCCCTAAGAGCTAAATCTAACTTTTTCTTGAAAACATCCAGTGAATTGGCCTCCATTGCCTTCTGTCGCAGAGAATTCCACAGATTCACAACTGGGTGAAAGACAATTTCCTCACCTCAACATGTCCCATCTGCACTAATCCCACCTGAATAGTGAAAGGCCTGGATGGAGTGGATGTGGAGAGGATGTTTCCACTAATGGGAGAGTTTTAAACAACGTTCTTTTAGGAAGATGAGGGGAAATTGATTTAGTCAGTGTAGTGAATCTGTGGGATTCTTTGCCACAGACGGCTGTGGAGGCCACAAGTCAGTGGATATATTTAAGGCAGAGATAGATAGATTGTTGATCAGTGCGGGTGTCAGGGGTTATGGGGAGAAGGCAGGAGAATGGGGTTAGGAGGGAGAGATAGATCAGCCATGATTAATTGGCGGAGTAGACTCGATGGGCTGAATGGCCTAATTCTGCCCTATCACATATGATGTGGAGACAGGCCCTTTAGCTCACCGACTAGCGATCCCCGCACATTAACGTTGTCCTAGACACACTAGCAAGAACTTACTCATACACTAAGCCAATTAACCTACAAACCTGTACGTCTTTGGAGTGTGGCAGGAAACCGATGATCTTAGAGAAAACCCAGGTAGGACACGGGGAGAACGTGCAAACTCCGTACAGACAGCTCTCGTGGCCAGGATGGAACCCGGGTCTCTGGCGCTGTGAACGCTGTAAGGCGGCAACTCTACCGCTGCGCCACCGTGCCTCCCCGAATCCATGAACCATTCCTGTCCTGTTAATGTGCCTGTCCAATTGCGGTCAGGTTCCAAATCAGTCTTCACCCAACATGTTTGCCTCCACAGAAGCTGCCTGACCCACTGAGTTCTTGCCACACTTTGATTTTGTTCCACTGTACAGCAGCTGCCATCACGCACTAAACTCACTCTAGGTTTAACTATCGTTTAAACAATTAAACTTGGCAGCCATCAAGATTAGAGTTACAGAGATAAGTTAACGTTTATAAGTCATAGGTCCAGAATTAGGTCATTCGGCCCATCAAGTCTAATCTGCCATTCAATCACGGCTGATCTACAGTGGCTTGCAAAAGTTTTCATACCCCTTGAACCTTTCCACATTTTGTCACGTTACAACCACAAACGTAAATGTATTGTATTGGGATTTTATGTGATAGACCAACACAAAGTGGCGCATAATTGTGAAGTGGAAGGAAAATGATACATGGTTTCCAAATTTTATTACAAATAAAAAACTGAAAAGTGTGGCGTGCAAAAGTATTCAGTCCCCTTTACTCTGATACCCCTAAATAAATTCCAGTGCAACCAATTGTCTTCAGAAGTCGCCTAATTAGTAAATAGAGTCCACCTGTGTGTAATCTAATCTCAGTATAAATACAGCTGTTCTGTGAAGGCCTCAGAGGTTTGTTAGAGAACATTAGTGAACAAACAGCATCATGAAGCCCATGGAACACACCAGACAGGTCAGGGATAAAGTTGTGGAGAAGTTTAAAGCAGGGTTAGGTTATAAAAAAATATCCCAAGCTTTGAACATCTCACGGAGCACTGTTCAATCCATCATCCGAAAATGGAAAGAGTATGGCACAACTGCAAACCTACCAAGACATGGCCGTCCACCTAAACTGACAGGCCGGGCAAGGAGAGCATTGATCAGAGAAGCAGCCAAGAGGCCCATGGTAACTCTGGAGGAGCTGCAGAGATCCACAGCTCAGGTGGGAGAATCTGTCCACAGGACAACTATTAGTCGTGCACTCCACAAATCGGGCATTTATGGAAGAGTGGCAAGAAGAAAGCCATTGTTGAAACAAAGCCATAAGAGGTCCCGTTTGCAGTTTGCCACAAGCCATGTGGGGGACACAGCAAACATGTGGAGGAAGGTGCTCTGGTCGGATGAGAACAAAATTGAAGTTGTTGGCCTAAATGCAAAACGCTATGTGTGGCGGAAAACTAACACTGCACATCACCCTGAACACACCATCCCCACTGTGAAACATGGTGGTGGCAGCATCATGCTGTGGGGATGCTTTTCTTCAGCAGGGACAGGGAAGCTGGTCAGAGTTGATGGGAAGATGGATGGAGCCAAATACAGGGCAATCTTGGAAGAAAACCTGTTAGAGTCTGCAAAAGACTTGAGACTGGGGCAGAGGTTCACCTTCGTCAGGACAACGACCCTAAACATACAGCCAGAGCTACAATGGAATGATTTAGATCAAAGCATATTCATGTGTTAGAATGGCCCGGTCAAAGTCCAGACCTAAATTCAATTGAGAATCTCTGGCAAGATTTGAAAATTGCTGTTCACAGATGCTCTCCATCCAATCTGACTGAGCTTGAGCTATTTTGCAAAGAAGAATGGGCAAAAATGTCAGTCTCTAGATGTGCAAAGCTGGTAGAGACATACCCCAAAAGACTTGCAGCTGTAATTGCAGTGAAAAGTGGTTCTACAAAGTATTGACTCAGGGGGGCTGAATACTTTTGCACGCCACACTTTTCAGTTTTTTATTTGTAATAACATTTGGAAACCATGTATCATTTTCCTTCCACAACAATTATGCACCACTTTGTGTTGGTCTATCACATAAAATACCAATAAAATACATTTTCGTTTGTGGTTGTAATGTGACAAAATGTGGAAAAGTTCAAGGGGTATGAATACTTTTGCAAGCCACTGTATCTCTCCCTTCTAACCCCATTCTCCTGCCTTCTCCCCGTAACCTCAAAGAATCTATCTATCTCTGCCTTACAAATATCCTGACTTGGCCTCTACAGCCGTCTGTGGCAAAGAATTCCACAGATTCACCACCCTCTGGCTAAAGGAATTCCTCCTCATCTTCTTCCTAAAGGAAAGTCCTTTAATTCTGAGGCTGTGACCTCATGTTCTAGACTCTCCCATTAGTGGAAACATCCTCTCCACATCCACTCTATCCAAGCCTTTCACTATTCAGTACGTTTCAATGAGGTTCCCCCTCATCCTTCTAAACTCCAGCGAGTACAGGACCAGTGCCGACAAACGCTCATCATACTCAGTCCTGGGATCATTCTTGTAAACCTCCTCTGGACTCTCTCCAGAGCCGGCACATCCTTCCACATCCTGCCCAAAACTGCTTACAATATTCCTAATGTGGCCTGACCAGAGCCTTATAGAGCCTACGCATTACATCCCTGTTTTTGTATTCTAGCCCTCTCGAAATAAATGCAAGGATTAGGTTTGCCTTCCTTACTGCCGATTTTACTTGTAAATTAACGTGTTGGGAATCCTGCACCAACACTCCCAGGATCAACCTGTTGAAGCAATAATCTCAGCACGTCTCCGAACCTTTCTCCCCATTTGGATTCCAGGGGTGTCAGCATCCACAATGAATCCGGTGAAGGCCTTGCCCGCTGACGTTTTGGGATCAGGGTGTGTGCGAGCCAAGAGGAAATACCTAGAAACAAGCACAGACAGACAATCGTATGTTCAAAGGTTATAGCAGTAGGATTAGGCCATTCGGCCCATCAAATCTATTCTCCCCATAACTCGACACCCGTACTAATCAAGAATCTAAGGTAGACAAAAATGCTGGAGAAACTCAGCGGGTGCAGCAGCATCTATGGAGCAAAGGAAATAGGCAAATCTGAAGAAGGGTTTCGGCCCAAAACGTTGCCTATTTTTTCACTCCATAGATGCTGCTCCACCCGCTGAGTTTCTCGAGCATTTTTGATTACCTTCGATTTTCCAGCATCTGCAGTTCCTTCTTAAAGACTAATCAAGTATCTATCTCTGCCTCAAATATACTGTACCCACTGACTTCCTCATCTCCTTCCTAAAAGAACATCCTTTAATTCTGAGGCTGTGCCCTCTGGTCCTAGACTCTCCCACTAGTGGAAACATCCTCTCCACATCCACTCTATCCAGATCTTGGTCATGGAGTCATGGTCATACCTGCACGGAAACAAGGCCCTGCAATGTTGAACCTATTCCCCCTCCCCCCCCCCCCCCCCCCCCCCCGGGTTGGTGTAGGAACTAGGAAATGCAGGTGCTGGTTTGCAAAAAAATAGTGCTGGCGCAATGCAGCGGGTCAGGCAGCATCTGTGGAGAACACGGATAGGTGACGTTTCACAGAGTGCTGGAGTAACTCAGCGGGTCAGGCAGCATCTGTGGAGAACACGGATAGGTGACGTTTCACAGAGTGCTGGAGTAACTCAGCGGGTCAGGCAGCATCTGTGGAGAACATGGATAGGCAATGGTTCGGGTCGGGACCCTTCCTCCGACCCAGCCGATAGTTTGTCTTCTTGTGGTGTTAATGATGAACCCTGCCCGTGCTCACCTATTCCTTCTCTCCATAGATGCTGCCTCACCCGCTGCGTTCCTCCAGCATTCTGTGTCTACCTATAGACCTACCAGTTGGCCTTGCCTCCGTTGGTGATCCACATCTTCTGCCCGTTAATGACGTACTCGTTGCCCTTCTTCTCGGCTCTGGTCATGATGCCGGCCACGTCAGAGCCAGCGCCCGGCTCCGTCACACAGTACGCCTGGTGGGCAGAGGAGCCCAGTCACAGCACGCTCTCACCCACCCGTACATTGCAAACCGAGACTCTCAGCTCAATGCACACTGACTGCTTTAACAGGTTCAGCAACTCACACATGCAGGAGTGAAGGAGGGCGGTGGACACTGGCCGGTCCATCCCAGTACTGACCTCCCCACCATGGAAGGGCCATCCCAGTACCGACCCCCCCCACCATGGAAGGGATCTACAGGTGTCGCTGCCTCAAAAGGCAGCCAGCATCATCAGAGACCCACACCACCCTGGCCACGCTCTCATCTCACTGCTACCATCGGGAAGAAGGTACAGGAGCCTGAAAACCGTGACCTCCAGGTTCAGGAACAGCTTCTCCCCCTCTGTTATCAGGCTTCTGAACGGCCCTTCCATAAGCTAGGGTACTGTCCGATTCACCTCTACCCCATTGCGGACATTGTCTCAGGAACTGATGCGCTACAATGCTGAGAACTATATTCTGCACTCTGTATCTTCCCCTTTGCTCTACCCATTGCACTGGAGTTTGACAAATTTATTTATGAAGAGTATTATCTGATTTGATTGCAGTGCATGCAAAGCAAAGCTTTTCACCTCACCTCAGTACAAGTGATTATACTCAGTCTGAAGGTGACGTTTCTGGTCTCCACCCTTCTTCAGACTGATGTGGGGTTGGCACCCCCCCCCCCCCACCCCCAAATCAGTCTGAAGAAGGATCTGGACCCCCTCCCACATCGATCTGAAGAAGGGTCTTGACCCGAAACGTCACCAATTCCTTCGCTCCATAGATGCTGCCTCACCCGCTGAGTTTCTCCAGCATTTTCGTCTACCTTCCATTTTTCCAGCATCTGCAGTTCTTTATTAAAGAATTGATTGTAATAAACGTGAAGTTGAACCATCAGGTTCAAGAACAGCTTCTTCCCAGCAGCGACCAGGCTGTTGAACACTGCACAACACTAACCTCAGCCACCGTGATCTTCTGCAGAGCGCGGACGTTTGCACTACTGTGGTTACTAAGTGATCGTGACTGTATATTTATCTGTGTGGCCATGTTAAGCTGTGGTGAGCGAGGGTCTGGTGATCGGTGTACTCGCGGGCTCGCGGTCAACTCACACACATCAGCGGCTCCTCCGTCATGCGGCCCAGGTACTTCTTCTGTTGGCTCTTGTTGCCGGCCAGGACCACCGGCATTTGCTGTCCAGGAGCAGAAAAGAATGTAGAAAGTTGTGACCACTGCCCAGTCCATCACCGACTCTGACCTCCCCACCATCTAAAGGATCTATCGCAGTCGCTGCCTCAAAAGGACATCCAGCATCATCAAGGACCCACTCCATCCTGGCAACACACTCATCTCTCCGCTGCCATCAGGTAGAAGGTACAGGAGCCTGAAATCTGCAGCATCCAGGTTCAGGAACAGCTTCGCCCCACAGCCATCAGGCTATTAAACTCGCCATCAAACAAACTCTGAACTATAACAGCCTATTGCACTTTATCTGTTTATATATGTGTGTGTGTATATATATATATGGTCTATGGTATATAGACACACTGATCTGTTCTGTATTCATGCTTACAATACTCTGTTGTGCTGCAGACAGCACGAATGTCATTGTCCTATCTGGGACACATGACAATAAACTCTCGTGACTTGAACACAGGCTCCAGTTTACAGGGCGGCTGCTACTGGGACAGTCTTCACATGCGGAGCTTTCTAACGTTCCAGAGCCACATGCGACAGAGTTTGACTAAGGTTAAAATGTACTTATACAAGAAGAAGTTTGGATGATTATCTTACTGTTTTACTTTGACAATAAAGAAACTATTAATCCAGATTTTCCCACATTTTCCCAGAAATGTGGGAAAATGTATCTTTCGACGGCTTTGAAAGTCTCGTGAAGAGCTTCCATGCGTAAAACGACACTATCTCCTCACCCTGCGTTTTATCCTGCTGGCTAGAGGGAACAATTCCTTGAATGATATAATAATCTGACACTAAATCGAGTCCCAGAATTAAAGGACATTCCTTTAGGAAGGAGATACATAAAATCATAGGTGCAGGAGTAGGCCATTTGGCCGTTCAAGCCAGCACCGCCATTCATTATGATCATGGCTAAATCAGTACCCCGTTCCTGCTTTCTCCCCATATCCTTTGATTCCGTTAGCCCGAAGAGCTAAATCTAACTCTCTCTGGAATACATCTCTTGAGATGAGGATGAATTTGCTGGAGTTTGTAAGAATGAAGGGGGGACCTCATTGAAACCTATAGAATAGTGAAAGGCCTGGATAGAGTGGATGTGGAGAGGATGTTTCCACTAGTGGGAGAGTCTAGGACCAGAGGGCATAGTCAGAATTAAAGGACGTTCCTTTAGGAAGGAGATGAGGAGGAATTTCTCCTGGCGGGGAGATTTGCAAAGGAGACTTTAAACTAGAAAGGCTGGGGGGAGGGACTCGGGTAGAGGGGGCTAGGGGACGGGGTGAGGGGCAAATGGCAGAGAAGGAAGCACTCGGACCCAAAATATAGGCAAGAAAGAGGAAAAAGAAAATAAACAGAGAATAAGGGGTGGTGGGTTACTAAAATGTGTATATTTTAATGCTAGGAGCATTGTAAGAAAGGTGGATGAACTTAGAGCCTGGATTGACACCTGGAAATATGATGTTGTGGCAATCAGTGAAACATGGTTGCGGGAGGGTTGTGATTGGAAACTAAATATTCCAGGATTTCGTTGCTTCAGGTGTGATAGAATTGGAGGGACCAGAGGTGGAGGGGTTGCATTGCTTGTCAGAGAAGATATTACAGCAGTGCTTTGGAAGGATAGATTAGAGGGCTCGTCTAGGGAGGCTATTTGGGTGGAACTGAGAAGTGGGAACGGTGTAGCAACACTTTTAGGGGTGTATTATAGACTGCCAAATGGGGAGCGAGAATTGGAAGAGCTAATATGTAAGGAGATAGCAGATATTAGTAGTAAGCATAAGGTAGTGATTGTAGGAAATTTCAATTTTCCAAAAATAGACTGGGAAACACATTCTGTAAATGGGCTGGATGGTTTGGAGTTTGTTAAATGTGTGCAGGATAGTTTTTTGCAGCAATACATAGAGGTATCGACCAGAGAAGGGGCAGTGCTGGACCTCCTGTTAGGAAATGAGGCAGGTCAGGTGACGGAGGTATGCGTTGGTGAGCACTTCGGGACCAGTGATCACAATACCATTAGTTTCAATATAATTATGGAGAGAGTCAGAACTGGACCTAGGGTTGAGATTTTTGATTGGAGAAAGGCTAACTTTGAGGGAATGCATAATGATTTAAAAGGAGTGAATTGGGACATTTTGTTTGATGGGAAGGATGTAGAAGAGAAATGGAGGGCATTTAAAGGGGAAATTGTAAGAGTACAGAATCTTTATGTCCCTGTTCGGTTGAAAGGAAATAGTAAAAATCGGAAAGAGCCATGGCTTTCAAGGGAAATTGGACACTTGGCTCTAAAAAAGAGAGATATCTACAATATTTATAGGAGGCATGGAGTAAATGAGGTGCTAGATGGGTATAAAGAATGTAAAAAGAATCTTAAGAAAGAAATAAGAAAAGCTAAAAGAAGATATGAGGTTGCTTTGGCAAGAAAGGTGAAAGTAAATCAAAAGGGTTTCTACAGCTATATTAATAGGAAAAGGATAACGAGGGATAAAATTGGACCATTAGAGAGCCAGAATGGACAGCTATCTGCAGAGCCAAAAGAGATGGAGATATTGAACAATTTCTTTTCTTCGGTATTCACCAAGGAGAAGGATATTGAACTCTGTGAGGTAAGGGAAAAAAGTAGAGTAGCTATGGAAACTATGAGATTCAAAGAGGAGGAAGTACTGACACTTTTGAAAAATATAAAAGTGGATAAGTCTCCATGTCCTGACAGGATATTCCCTAGGACATTGAGGGAAGTTAGTGTAGAAATAGCAGGGGCTATGACAGAAATATTTCAAATGTCATTAGAAACGGGAATAGTGCCGGAGGATTGGCGTACTACGCATGTTGTTCCATTGTTTAAAAAGGGTTCAAAGAATAAACCTAGCAATTATGGACCTGTTAGTTTGACGTCAGTGGTGGGCAAATTAATGGAAAGGATACTTAGAGATAATATTTATATAAGCATCTGGATAAACAGGGTCTGATCAAGAACAGTCAACATGGATTTGTGCCTGGAAGGTCATGTTTGACAAACCTTCTTGAATTTTTTGAAGAGGTTACAAGGGAAATTGATGAGGGTAAAGCAGTGGATGTTGTCTATATGGGTTTCAGTAAGGCCTTTGACAAGGTTCCCCATGGAAGGTTGGTTAAGAAGGTTCAATCTTTGGGTGTTAATGGCGGAGTAGCAAGATGGATTCAACAGTGGCTGAATGGGAGATGCCAGAGAGTAATGGTGGATGGCTGTTTGTCAGGTTGGAAGCCGGTGACCAGTGGGGTGCCTCAGGGATCGGTGTTAGGTCCACTGTTGTTTGTCATATACATCAATGATCTAGATGATGGGGTGGAAAATTGGATAAGTACGTATGCAGATGATACTAAGATAGGGGGTGCTGTGGATAATGAAGTAGATTTTCAAAGTCTACAGAGAGATTTGGGCCATTTGAAAGAGTGGGCTGAAAGATGGCAGATGGAGTTTAATGCTGATAAGTGTGAGGTGCTACATCTTGGCAGGACAAATCAAAATAGGACGTACATGGTAAATGGTAGGGCATTGTGGAATGCTGTGGAACAGAGGGATCTAGGAATAACTGTGCATAGTTCCCTGAAGGTGGAATCGCATGTCGATAGGGTGGTAAAGAAAGCTTTTGGTGTGCTGGCCTTTATAAATCAGAGCATTGAATATAGGAGTAGGGAAGTAATGTTAAAATTGTACAAGACATTGGTGAGACCAATTCTGGAGTATGGTGTACAATTTTGGTCGCCTAATTATAGGAAGGATGTCAACAAAATAGAGAGAGTACAGAGGAGATTTACTAGAATGTTGCCTGGGTTCCAGCAACTAAGTTACAGAGAAAGGTTGAACAAGTTAGGTCTATATTCGTTGGAGCGCAGAAGGTTAAGGGGGGACTTGATTGAGGTCTTTAAAATGATGAAAGGGATAGACAGAGTTGACGTGGATAAGCTTTTCCCATTGAGGGTAGGAAAGATTCAAACAAGAGAGCATGACATGAGAATTAAGTGACAGAAGTTTAGGGGTAACATGAGGGGGAACTTCTTTACTCAGAGAGTGGTGGCTGTGTGGAATGATCTTCCTGCAGAAGTGGTGGAGGCAGGTTCGATTTTAACATTTAAAAGTAAAGTGGATAATATGGACGGGAAGGGAATGGAGGGGTATGGTCTGAGTGCAGGTAGATGGGACTAGAGGAAAATAAATGGTCGGCACGGACTGGAAGGGCCGAGAAGGCCCGTTTCCGTGCTGTAATTGTTATATGGTTAATTTCTTTAGCCAGAGGTTGGTGAATCTGTGGAATTCTTTGCGTCAGTGGATATATTTAAGTCAGAGATAAACAGATACTTGATTAGTGCGGGTGTCAGGGGTTATGGGGAGAAGGCAGGAGAATGGGGTTAGGAGGGAGAGGTAGATCAGCCATGAATGAATGACGGAGTAGACTTGATGGGCTGAATGGCCTATTTCAGTTCCTATCCGTTATGACTGTAAGTCATTGAACGTTTGACACCTACCCCCAGCGAGTTGGTTTCGATTGCAGTCTGAATACCGGTACAGCCGTACGCCAGTTCTTCTGAGATGAGGCAGGAGTCAAACACGCCCAGTCCTATTCCACCTGGAAGATCAAAGCATCACCCTCAGACCCCCACTACATTCCAAACCTGTCACACTTGCCAATTGTTTTGGCGACTGCCGGCATCATTGACTGACATAACAGGTCATCGAAAAAGTCGAGACGTGACAACGTAACAACGTATTGACGCGCGGTGTCTCCTCAAGTGTCGCAACATTATTTTTGTCGCCGCTGGACATTGAAATGTTCAAAATCTTCCGGCGACCCTGATACGTCAGTCAATGACGTCGGCAATCGCCGAAAAAAATCGCCATGTGGGACAGGCCCATTACGAAGCAAAGGCAGTCAACGCACTCAACAGAAGCAGACTCATCAGTCACGTTCCACAAGGAAAACAAATAAACAAATGCTTTGCATTTCCACATAATAACTCAGCGGGGCAGGCAGCGTCTCTGGGGAGAAGGAATGTAGGTATGTGACAAAACTTACCTTTAGCGGTGCTGGAGTTCTGCCGCTGGCCGTGTGCGCGACTTTGGCGCCTTTAAGGGGGGGGGGGGGGGCGGGGTTGAAATGCGGTTTTCCCCTTGCAATCCGGAGCTTTATTTTCTCGGAGTGCGATCTATTTTTGGAGATTCGTTCCGACTGCCGGTAAGTCCGTTTTTTAAAATAAATCGTCCGACTATTTAATTGCTGGAGTAAAATAAAAATTAGCTCCCAATGCCGTGAACGCCGACAACGGGGACGGATTTTACGTTGGGGACAGGCAAGTGAAAGCTGTTTATTTTTTCATATAAACTTGCTTTTTTGGGGGACTTTAATCAATATTTCATGTTGCGAAACGGTGATTTAGTCCCCATATAAACTGTCAGAATTTTTCCTGCTGATATGGGGTTTAAATTCACCGCAACCGCAACGTTCTAATCCATCGCGATCCAGAAAATCCCACTCGCAAGCTGTTTAAAATGCCCATTAATTTACAGGCATTAAACACTGAATTCCTTCAATTTGGCCTATAAATTAATGATAATTAGATTTAAAAATCATGTTTTATTGTGAATTATTGTGTGACTGTTAATTGGACACTTTGGCTTTAAAATGTTTTAAATTTTTTCTTAAGAAATGGATAGATGTTTAGATCTAGTAATTGAATTTTGTAATTGGCTACAATTGGGTAACTAACTAATTATATGCTTTCATTTCAGGTCATCCAAGTAAGACTGTTTCATATTTGTTTCAGAATGCTTCAATCTATAATAACTGAACATTTTTAAGGAAGTTATGGGCTTTTGACTGTCCTCGATCACAACTTTTGTGACAAGTCAATAGAAAAGCAATAGGAAGCAAGATGCTAATTTTCGAGTATGAAAATGGCCCTAACTTTTTTAATACTGAAGATATGAAAGTGAATTAGGTGTCAAATTAAACTTATTTTTATGCTCTATCTGATGGGGTAAATTGCAGACTTGATTTTTTAAATCTGAAAATTTTGTAACATTGCTAAGGAATGGGCGACGTTTCGGGTTGAGACTCAGTCTGAAGGGGCTCGACCCAAAACGCCACCCATTCCTTCCCTCCAGAGATGCTGCCTGACCCGCTGAGTTACTCCAGCATTTTGTGTCTATCTTTGGTGTAAATCAGCATCTGCAGTTCCTTCCTGCACATATCAAAAATCATGACATGAATCACAAATGTTTTATAGTGTTGCCCATTCTGAGATAAGGAACATAGCAAAACCGTGACAATCTGCCACTTTATCTGGGGCTGATTATTGCCTTCAGATGTGGAAGTCTATGGACTGTGTATTTATCCTGTATCTGTACACTTGGATTTATCTATAGTCTTTTCTTGGACTGGACAGCGCACTAACAAAAGCTTTCCATTCTATCACAGTACACGTGACAATAAGAAACTAAACTAAACCTTGGTTCGTCATAGAGTCACAGAGTGATACAGTGTGGAAACAGGCCCTTCAGCCAAACGTGCCCACACTGGCCAACATGTCCCAGCTACACTAGTCACAGAGTGATACAGCATGGAAACAGGCCCTTCAGCCCAACTCGCCCACACTGGCCAACATGTCCCCGCTACACTAGTCACAGAGTGATACAGTGTGGAAACAGGCCCTTCGGCCCAACTTGCCCACACCGGCCAACGTGTCCCAGCTACACTAGTCCCAAATGCCTGCGCTAGGTCCATATCCCTCCAAACCTATCTTATCCATGTACCTGTCTAACTGTTTCTTAAACGTTGGGATAGTCCCAGCCTTAACTACCTCCTCCGGCAGCTTGTTCCATACACCCACCACCCTCTGTGTGAAAAAGTTACCCCTCGGATTCCCATTAAATCTTTTTCCCTTCACCTTGAACCTATGTCCTCGATTCCCCTACTCTGGGCAAGAGACTCTGTGCATCTACCCGATCTATTCCTCTCATCATTTTATACACCTCTATAAGATTTCCCCTCATCCTCCTGCGCTCCAAGGAATACTGTAGATCAGTGGCTCATGTTATGAGTCATGCTTTAGTAGTTACGCCCACTGGCTTATTAGCGTCGCAAGCTGCTGCACCCTTCAGTATGAAGTTAACTCTCAAGTTAGAGCTTGTAGCTGTTTATTCTAAATAAACTGTGTATAACCTGCCAAGGTGTGAGGTCTTTATTATTACAAGGACACAAAACCAACATGGAGTCAGAAGTGGGATGCGAACCCACGCCTCCACTCGGAACCAACAAATAGTGACCCAGCCTACTCAACCTGTCATTGCATTATAGATTTTGATTTTGCACTGTAATGGTTACCTTGCATTATTGTTATTAATTGATGTATTGGTGATTATTGTATATGTATTTGTTACGTTATTACGTGAATGGGGCTGCTAAGCTGCAGAAAGTGAGAAGATGTTTGTTATGTTGCCAATACATCTGCCAATTCAGCACTCCTTCTTCTTGCGTATGGCCTGCACAGCCCAAAGTTGTCGGACAACTTGTTCCATTTGATCTTATTTGATTGTGCACGCCGGGTTGACTGCATTTGTCAAAACAGGGCGACCACGTGAAGGCTACAATCTCCCACCCTAGCACTCCTGACTCCTCATTTCCCACTCTCCTCAGAACCCGGGTCTCTGGCCTCACAGCGCCGGACACCCGGGTTCCATCCTGACTACGGGTGCTGTCTGTACGCAGTTTGCACGTTCTCCCCGTGACCTGCGTGGGTTTTCTCCGGGTGCTCCGGTTTCCTCCCACACAGTTAATCCCACACTCCAAATAACCAGGTTTGTAGGTTAATTGACTTGGTATGATTGTAAATTGTCCCTAGTGTGTGTTAGTGTGCGGGGATCACTGGTCGGCGTGGAATCGGTGGGCTGTAGGGCCTGTTTCCGCTCTGTATCTTTAAAGAAAACAACATTTTAAAACTCCTTGCACAGAAAACAACGCTGCTATTCGGCATTCGCCGCGGTTTGCCGAGTGTTAAAGGACTTCTCCCCCTCCCTGTGCCACTGCTTACCGCAACTCTCAGGAATGTGACCGTTCATCAGGCCCAGCTCCCACGCTCTCTTAATAATCGGAACGGGATACTGAAGAGAAGGAAAGTCATCGTTAACACAGCGGCAACATCTCATTATCCTTGACATGAATAATTCACCTTCCATCGTACAATGAATATCCTTAAATTCTGGAACAATGCTGAAGTTCCTCCAATGAAGATGTGGATCACAGAAATGACGGACACGTCACATCTCGAGAGAATTAGGTTTATCTTGAATGATAAACTGAAGCAATTTTTAAAAACATGTTCACCTTTTATTGATTTTCCCGAACTACACAATATTTGAACACAAATTTGAAATTACTGGCAGGGCTGTGAGCGGGTGTATGGGTGGGTGGCTCGACGGGTAGAACTCCCCAATTTTATTTTCTCTTCTTTCTCTCCCTTTTTAATTTAATGTCCTTTTTGGAAAGTGTTAAAATTGAAGCTGTTCACAAATATGTACAAATGGTTCCAATAAAAACATTGAAACCAATTAATGACTGAAGATTTTGTGGGTGCAGCTGAGAGATTATCTGCCAACTACACATGCCTTTGTTTTCACACCGTACTTCCGTCAGCTTTTCTGTGCCAGGTCCAAGATCCACGCGCTGACAATGTCAATGGCCTCAAGTTGCTGGGAAACAAATTGCACAAGATCTGCCCTGGGCCCAGCACGTTGATGCAATCACCAGGGAAGCTCATCAACTATGACACGGATAGGTCACAGTCGCGGCTGGAGTTGGGACCAGGACCCATCCCTGAGGACAAGGTCCGGCCAAGGGGGCGGGCCACAGGGCAAGGGGGACGGACCAGCATATGACAGTCCCGCCATCCCGGGAATTAACCTTGTAAACCTACGCTGCACTCCCTCAATAGCAAGAATGTCCTTCCTCAAATCAGGGGACCAAAACTGCACACAATACTCCAGGTGTGGTCTTACTAGGGATCTGTACAACTGTAGAAGGACCTCTTTGCTCCTATATTCGATTCCTCTTGTTATAAAGGCCAACATGCCATTCGCTTTCTTCACTGCCTGCTGTACCTGCATGCTTACTTTCATAGACTGATGAACAAGGACTCCCAGATCCTGTTGTACTTCCCCTTTTCCCAACTTGACGCCATTTAGATAGTAATCTGCCTTCCTGTTTTTTATACCAAAGTGGATAACCTCACATTTATCCACATTAAACGGCATCTGCCATGCATCTGCGCATTCACCCAACCTGTCCAAGTCACCCTGCATTCTCATAGCATCCTCCTCACAGCTCACATTGCTACCCAGCTTTGTGTCGTCTGCAAATTTGCTAATGTTACTTTTAATCCCTTCATGGGGTTAGGAGGGAGAGATAGATTAGCCCTGATTGAATGGCAGAGTAGACTTGATGGGCTGAATGGCATAATTCTACTCCTATTCCTTATGACTTTATGAGTCACAGAGTGATACAGCGTGGAAAAGGGCCCTTGGGCCCAACTTGCCCACACCAGCCAACATGTCCCGGCTACACCAGTCCCACCTGCCTACGGTTGGTCCATATCCGTATGACCTTTAGACCACTGACCTCTCCGCTCCGGTCATATTCAGCGGCGGCGGGAACCACCTCCTCGCGGGTAAACTTCCGTGCCGTGGCCTGGAACTCCTGTTGTTGTGCCGAGAGCTCTGTAACGTGCGGGGGCAAAAACAAGAGGCGAGTGGTCTTTAAACATGGTCAACGTCAACGAGAACACCAGCTTCATCCACACACCGTGGGCTGCTCCACTGTAATCATGTCTTGTCTTTCCGCTGACTGTACAGCACGCAACAAAAGCTTTTCACTGTACCTCGATACACGTGACAAAAAACTCAACTTCAATGATGGACTCAAAACGCTGGAGGAATTCAGCGGGAGAGGCAGCATCTCTGGAGAAAAGGCATGGGTGATGTTTTGGATCGAGACCCTTCTCCTTTTCTCTTTCTCCAGAGATGCTATCCCTCCCGCTGAGTTACTAATTTTGTGTCCATCTTATAGACAAAAGACAATAGGTGCAGGAGTAGGCCATTCAGCCCTTGAAGCCAGCACCGCCATTCAATGTGATCATGGCTGATCATCCCCAATCAGTACCCCGTTCCTGCCTTCTCCCCATATCCCCTGACTCCGCTATCTTTAACAGCCCTATCTAGCTCTCTCTTGAAAGTATCCAGAGAACTGGCCTCCATCGCCCTCTGAGGCAGAGAATTCCACACTCACAACTCTATATGTGAAAAAGTCTGAAGAAGGGTCTCGACCCACCCCCACATCTGTCTGAAGGAGGGTCTCAACCGGAAACGTCACCTATTCATTCGCTCTGTTGACGCTGCCCCACCTGCTGCGTTTCTCCAGCATTTTTGTCTACCTTCGATTATTCCAGCATCTGCAGTTCTTTCTTAAACAAATTACAATCGAGCCATTTACAGTGTACAGATACATGATGAGGGAATAACGTTTAGTTCCAGGTAAAGACTGATCAAAGATAGTCCAAGGGTCACCAATGAGGTAGATAGCAGTTCAGGACCACTCTCTGGTTGTGGTAGGATGGTTCAGTTGTCTGATAACATCTGGGATGAAACTGTCCCTGAATCTGGAGGTGTGCGTGCGTTTTCACACTTCTGTACCTCTTGCCTGATGGGAGAGGGGAGAAGAGGGAGTGACCGGGGTGAGACTGGTCCGATGATGCTGCTGGCCTTGCCGGGGCAGCGCGACCCAAAACGTCACCTATTTCCTTCGCTCCATAGATGCTACCTCACCCGCTGAGTTTCTCCAACATTTTTGTCTACCTTCGATTGTAATCTTGTATTGTCTATTTCCGCTAACTGGGTAGCAGTACATCCTTGTTTTTATGTTCTAGTCCACTCAAAATAAATGTTTTTGCACTGTTGCCTGTACAGAGTCCGTACAGAGCGACGCGGCTGATCATAAAGTGATGGGGAGACGGCTTACCGAAACAAAATCCATGCGGCGATGGTGGCGGGCTCGCCTGGGACGCGTTGACTGAAGCCCGGCTACTGGTGGACCGGGCTCGTAAAGCCAGCGACAGAGGGCCCCACAGCACACACTAGAACACAACACAGGCTTGGTTACACGCCGCACCCCGCACTCGCACCTGCTCAGCACGGCAACTTGCGTAGAGCTCTACGGAACGCCACACGTTGCGGGGAGACCCAAGAGAAGTCAATGAAAGTACGCATGCAGATACAGCAGGCAGTGAAGAAAGCAAATGGCATGTTGGCCCTCATAACAAGAGGAGTTGAGTATAGGAGCAAAGAGGTCCTTCTGCAGTTGTACAGGGCCCCAGTGAGACCACACCTAGAGTATTGTGTGGAGTTTTGGTCCCCTAATTTGAGGAAGGACACTCTTGCTATTGAGGGAGTGCAGCGTAGGTTTACAAGGTTAATTCCCGGGATGGCGGGACTGTCATATGCTGAGAGAATGGAGCGGCTGGGCTTGTACACTCTGGAGTTTAGAAGGATGAGAGGGGATCTTATTGAAACATATAAAATTATTAAGGGTTTGGACACGCTGGAGGCAGGAAACATGTTCCCGATGTTGGGGGAGTCCAGAACCAGGGGCCACAGTTTAAGAATAAGGAGTAAGCCATTTAGAATGGAGATGAATAAACAGTTTTTCTCACAGAGAGTGGTGGGTCTGTTGTAGATCCATCACAGGGTTGATCAGCCATGGTCACAGTGAATGGCGGTGCTGGCTCGAAGAGCCTAATGGCCTACTCCTGCGTCTATTATAAAAATATGACAGGCAGAGATAGGGTGGACAGGTCAGAACCTTTCTCCCAGAGTGGGAATGTCAAGGATTGGAGCGAGCCAGCACCAGCTTAACTGGGTCCCCTGCTAAGTGTGAGGAATTTACTACATTTTTCACCAGCAAAGTCAAGAACATCAGAACGAATATTTCCCCTCCCGTCCGTGACCAGACCGTCTCATTGGTCTGTTCTTCAAAATTAGATTGTTTCCAGTCCCTTACTCTACCCCCCTTGTAAAACTGGCCACCACCATGAAACCTACTGCCTGCCCCCTCGATGTTGTTCCCTCTGCGGAAGGATGTCATTACAATAGCCGGTCCCCACATCCTTGCAATCTTCAACAGTTACATAGAAACATAGAAGCATAGAAATTAGGTGCAGGAGTAGGCCATTCGGCCCTTCGAGCCTGCACCGCCATTCAATATGATCATGGCTGATCATCCAACTCAGTATCCCGTACCTGCCTTCTCTCCATACCCTCTGATCCCCTTAGCCACAAGGGCCACATCTAACTCCCTCTTAAATATAGCCATTGAACTGGCCTCAACTACCCTCTGTGGCAGAGAATTCCAGAGATTCACCACTCTCTGTGTGAAAAAAATCCTTCTCATCTCGGTCCTAAAGGATTTCCCCCTTATCCTTAAGCTGTGACCCCTTGTCCTGGACCTCCCCAACATCGGGAACAATCTTCCTGCATCTAGCCTGTCCAACCCCTTAAGAATCTTGTAAGTTTCTATAAGATCTCCTCTCAATCTCCTAAATTCTAGAGAGTATAAACCGAGTCTATGCAGTCTTTGTTCATAAGACAGTCCTGACATCCCAGGAATCAGTCTGGTGAACCTTCGCTGCTCTCCCTCTATGGCAATAATGTCCTTCCTCAGATTTGGAGACCAGAACTGTACGCAATACTCCAGGTGTGGCCTCACCAAGACCCTATACAACTGAAGTAGAACCTCCCTGCTCCTATACTCAAATCCTTTTGCTATGAAAGCTAACATACCATTCGCTTTCTTCACTGCCTGCTGTACCTGCATGCCTACTTTCAATGACTGGTGTACCATGAAACCCAGGTCGCGCTGCATCTCACCTTTTCCTAATCGGCCACCATTTAGATAGTAGTCGGTTTTCCTATTTTTGCCACCAAAGTGGATAACCTCACATTTATCCACATTATACTGCATCTGCCAAACATTTGCCCACTCACCCAGCCTATCCAAGTCACCTTGCATTCTCCTAGCATCCTCCTCACAGCTAACACTGCCCCCCAGCTTAGTGTCATCCGCAAACTTGGAGATATTGCCTTCAATTCCCTCATCCAGATCATTAATGTATATTGTAAATAGCTGGGGTCCCAGCACTGAGCCTTGCGGTACCCCACTAGTCACTGCCTGCCATTGTGAAAACGACCCGTTAACTCCTACTCTTTGCTTCCTGTTTGCCAGCCAGTTCTCTATCCACATCAATACTGAACCCCCAATGCCATATGCTTTAAGTTTATATACTAATCGCTTATGTGGGACCTTGTCGAAAGCCTTCTGGAAGTCCAGATACACCACATCCACTGGTTCTCCCCCATCCACGCTACTAGTTACATCATCGAAAAATTCCACAAGATTCGTCAGACATGATTTACCTTTCGTAAATCCATGCTGACTTTGTCCAATGATTTCACCACTTTGTCCAATGAGTTCTCTGGCCACTGGCACTGTTCCTACCTGCTTCAAGCACGTGGTGGTCCAGCTCCTTCTGAAAAAACCTAACCTAGACCCCACCTTGTCTAGCAACTACAGACCTGTTTCAAAACTGCCTTTCCTTTCAAAAGCCCTTGAAAAGGTCATTTTAAGCCAACTTATGTCTTACCATCACAAAAATACTATCTTGGAAACTTTCCAATCAGGTTTCAGGGCCCACCACAGCACAGAGTCTGCCTTGTTGAAGGTACATAATGACTAAAGGGCCTGTCACACTAGCGCGCGATTAGACGCGACAAGCGCGACCTACCGTGGTCGCTTTAGTCGTCCGGCCTCGCGTGACCCTGTCCCACTGCGATCGCCGGAGTCTCGTGGAGTTCCGCGGACTCGTGTGGAGCTGGTGTCGACATCGCGCGTAGTGTCCAAAAACCGACACTGCTTAAAAATTACGCGCGGCAAAATCCTGTCGCGCGGAACGTGATGACGTTTTGACGTTGTGCGTCTTCAGCGTGGCGTTGCGTGATGACGTCACTGCCCGACGTCGTGCAACGCGCATGCTCATGCGCATCGTCACGTGATGAAAAATAACGTCCTTCCTTCGGACGTCGCGCGTGTAATCGCGCGCTAGTGGGACAGGCCCTTCACTCGCACCGGGATCGCCTGACCCCCACGCGACCCCCGCGTCCGAATTTGTCGCGCTTGTCGCGTCTAATCGCGCGCTAGTGTGACAGGCCCTTTACTGCTCACCGTTGACTCCGGCGACTGTGCAATTCTGCTCCTCGACCTCAGCGCAGCATTTGACACAGTCGACCACACCATCCTAATTGACTGTCTCCGGTACGGGGTTGGTATTGATGGCACTGCCTCAGCTGGTTCATCTCCTACCTCAAAGGGAGGAGTTTCTCTACTAACGTAGGCAACTCTCTCTCCTCCCCAGCTAGTCTCTGCTGTGGGGTTCCACAAGGTCCCATCCTTGGCCCCATTCTCTTCTCCCTGTATATGCTCCCCTTAGGCCAAGTCATTGAGAGGCACGGCATTTCCTTCCATTGTTACGCAGACGATACACAACCCTATCTCCCCCTGAAGCCCAAAAACCGATCAAATCTGCTTAACCTTACCCGCTGCCTCAAGGATATAAAGTGCTGGATGGCCCAGAACTTCCCCCAACTAAACGAGAGTAAGTCTGAGGTCATCCTTCTCGGCCCCTTGGACTCAATCAAAATGATAGCAGGCAGCCTTGGAAGCCTTACCCCGATATACAAACCTCACGTCAAAAACCTTGGCGTGATATTTGACTCAGCACTGAAGTTTGACAAACAAGTCAATGCCGTGGTAAAAGCCAGCATCGGACGATAGCTAAAATAAAACAATTCCTCCAGTATGACGACCTCGAAAAGATCATCCACACCTTTATCTCCTCCCGCCTAGATTACTGCAACTCCCTTTACACTAGCATCAGCCAATCTTCACTGTCCCGCCTGCAACTGGTCCAAAACGCCGCAGCGAGACTCCTGACGGGTACCCGAAAAAGGGACCAAATCACCCTGATCCTGGCCTCTCTCCACTGGCTCCCTGTGCGGTTCTGATTAAATTTCAAGATCCTTCTTTATGTTTACAAAGCCCTCAATGGGCTTGCCCCCACCTACATCAACAGTCTGCTCACCCACCGCACCACCTCCAGGTCCCTCAGATCGGCCCACTTGCGGTTATTGAATGTCCCGCGGTCTAGGCATAAGCTCAGGGGCGACCGCGCCTTTGCGGTTGCAGCTCCTAGACTGAGGGACAACATCCCGCTTCCCATAAGAACTGCCCCCTCCATCAACTCCTTTAAGTCGACTTATCTTTACTCCCAAGCCTTTCATGTAGCCCTCCTCTGAGGGAGGGCTACATGTGTGTATTTATGTCTGTACTTAATCTATCAACCACTGTTGTATAACGTTAGTACCTCCACCAATGTAAAGCACTTTGGTCAACGAGACTAACTACTGACAGATTTATGTCATGCAACGTAGGAACTGCAGCTGCTGGTTTAAATCAAAGATAGACACAAAATGCTGGAATAACTCAGCGGGACAGGCAGCATCTCTGGAGAGAAGGAGTGGGTGACCTTTCGGGTCCAGACCCTTCTTCAGACCGATTCAAAACATCGCCCACTCCTTCTCTCTAGAGATGCTGCCTGTCCCGCTGAGTTACTCCACCATTTTGTGTCTATCTTTTATGTCATGCTGTCTGGCCCGGTCTTGTGACTTCTTTCATCGCCCCCTCTTCTCAGCCACTTCATTGCATTCCCACACTTCCTGCTTACGATGAAAGGTTTCTGACATGTCAAAGTCAAGTCAAAAGAGTTTATTGTCATGTGTCCGTGACAGGACAACGAAAATCTTCCTTTGCATAGCACAACAGAACATAGAGGGAATTGACTACAATTCTATACATAAATACACCCATGAATTAATAAAATGCAAATAACAGATGGAGGGATATTAATGTTCAGAGTTCCGAGCCAGGTTTAATAGCCTGATGGCTGTGGGGAAGTAGCTATTCCTAAACTGGGTTGTTGCAGTCTTCAGGCTCCTGTACCTTCTACCCGAAGGTAGCAGGGAGATGAGTGTGTGGCCAGGGTGGTGTGGGTCCTTGATGAAACATTAACTCTGCACAGATACTCAATGATCTGCCTCCTCCAGCACGTTTTATTAACAAAAGATTGAGAGGAAGACTAGAGAGCATGGTGGACACTGGCCAGTCCATTACAGAGCCAGCGCCCGGCTCCGTCACAGGGGAGCCCAGTCACAGCACGCTCTCACTCCGCTCACCCACACGTACAATGCAAACTGAGACTCTCAGCTCAATGCACACTGACTGGTTTAACAGGTTCAGCAACTCACACATGCAGGAGTGAAGGAGGGCGGTGGACACTGCCCGGTCCATCCCAGTACTGACCTCCCCACCATGGAAGGGATCTACAGGAGTCGCTGCCTCAAAAAGGCAGCCAGCATCATCAGAGACCCACACCACCCTGGCCACGCTCTCATCTCGCTGCTACCATCGGGAGGAAGGTACAGGAGCCTGAAAACCGTGACCTCCAGGTTCAGGAACAGCTTCTTCCCAACAACCATCAGGCTGTTGAACACCGCACAACACTGACCTCAGCAACTGTGATCTTATACGGGCTGTGTCTGTGGTTGCACTGCCAATTTTGGTTTTGTACTGTTATGGATACCCAGTATGATGGTTATTAATTGATTGTGTTATTGATTATTGTGTACTAGTGTGTTATCAGTAGGTTTGTTAAGCTGGTGCACTTCATTGCTGAGAACTATATTCTGCTCTACATACTCCCCTTTGCTCTGTGGAGGTTATTGTTTCGGATCCACCTATGGACTCCATTGTTGAACGCTTTCTGAAGAATTAATCCTCTCTTCTGTTTCTATTCACAGATTGAAGGCTTTTCCATTGGCTAACATTAATTACACGTGAGTTTAAGTTTTAGTTAGTTATAGTTTAGAGATGCAACATGGAAACAGGCCCTACGGCCCACCCAGTCGGCACTAGGCAGCGATCAGCCATCCACACTAACTCTCTTCACCCACTTTAGCATCCTGCACATTTGGGACAATTTACAGAAGCCAATTAACCTACAAACCTGTGCACCTTTGGAGTGTGGAAACCGGAGCACTTAGAGAAAATCCACGTGGTCACGGGGAGAACGTACAAACTCTGTACAGACAGCACCTATAGTCAGGATGGAACCCGGGTCTCTGGCGCTGTGAGGAAGCAGCTCTACCCGCTGTACCACCTGAATTGACTGTATTTATGTTTGCTATTATCCGATTTGATTGGACAGCATACAAAAAAGCTGTTCACTGTATTGCGATACATGTCACAATAATAAACCTAAAGCTAAATCTAAGCTGCCGCATGCAAATGCCATTGTTCTGGTATCGGTGCGAATGATAATTAATCACGCAAGGCTCTTATTCAAAGTGACCTCTCTCTAGATTATGTTTAAGAAGGAACTGCAGATGCTGGAAAATCGAAGGTAGACAAAAATGCTGGAGAAACTCAGCGGGTGAGGCAGCATCTATGGAGCGATGGAATAGGTGACGTTTCGGGTCAAGACCCTTCTTCAGAGTTTCTCCAGCATTTTTGTCCACCTCCTCTGTATCCTTTATCTGTGCACTGTGGACGACATAATTAGATTCATGTAAGAATCATTTTCTTTGGATAGCACACGAACACGAGCTTTTCACTGTACCTGTGCCAACAATGAACCTGAGATCCGACCTTATTGGAATCTCACCCCTGTGTTCCTACTGACCTCCAGTAACCCCTCAGTTGATCCAGAATGTGTTGTCCCCCACCTTAAAATGATTGAAAGATGCTGGAATGTGCAACGGCGGAGAAGCAAGGTGGAGCGGCGGGTAGAGCAGCTGTCTCTCGTGGCCCCAGAGTCCAGGGTTCCATCCCGGCCTCGGGCACGGACTGTGTGGAATTTGCACCTTCTCGCTGTGACCACCCGGGTTTCCCCGTGTCCTCTGGTGCTGTCTCAACCCGAAACGTCGCCTTTTTCCTTCGCTCCATAGATGCTGCCTTACCCGCTGAGTTTCTCCAGCATTTTTCTCTCTAGATTTGACGACATTTTATTGCATCAGCAGTGTGCTGTATTTAGCCGAGTTGATAAATTGATGTGATTTACCCATGATATCACTATTCATTCCCCTGAATTTGCTGCAGTAGCTCAGCATCTGCACGATAAAGCAGCTGCAAGCAACATCTGTCTCAGTGCCGGGTCCGCCAGCGATACAGCTGTTCACCACTGGTTTAATCCCGACCACCAGCGCCGTCTGTGTGTAGTTTGGATGTGTGGGATGTAAACCTACAGATGCTGGTTTACACCAAAAATAGACACAAAATGCTGGAGTAACTCGACGGGACAGGCAGCATCTCTGGTGAGCAGGAATGGGTGACATTCCATGTCGAGAAGGGACCAGCATTTTGTGTCTATCTTTGTGGAGTTTGTATGTTCTCTCCGTTTCCCCCGGGTGCTCCGGTTTCCTCCCACGTCCCAGGGACGTACCGAGTCAGCGGGGTAAATGGCAGCTGTAAATTGCCCCGGAAGTGCAGTTTAGTGGCAATAAAAGAATTGAGCTAATGGACATGTGTGTGAGACACAGAGAGCAAGATGCTGGGCCACAGTGAGGTAAGGAGAGTCGGGAATGGTACAAGAGGGATCACCCTCTCTAAAACAAGAGTAGAATTATACAGAGTGGATACAGGCCCTTCAGCCCATCCGTGCCGACCATCAACCACCCACTTACACCGAACCCACCTCCCCCCTCCCACACACCCCCCCAGATTCCACCCCCCCCCCCAAACATTAGGTGGCAATTTACCGCGGCCCATTAACCCCCCCCCCCCCCCGAACATTAAGAGACTTTTGGATTGGGGCATATGGATATAGAAACATAGAAATTAGGTGCAGGAGTAGGCCATTCGGCCCTTCGAGCCTGCACCGCCATTCAATATGATCATGGCTGATCATCCAACTCAGTATCCCGTACCTGCCTCTCTCCATATCCTCTGATCCCCTTAGCCACAAGGGCCCCATCTAACTCCCTCTTAAATATAGCCAATGAACTGGCCTCAACTACCCTCTGTGGCAGAGAGTTCCAGAGACCCACCACTCTCTGTGTGAAAAAAGTCCTTCTCATCTCAGTCCTAAAGGATTTCCCCCTTATCCTTAAGCTGTGACCCCTTGTCCTGGACCTCCCCAACATCGGGAACAATCTTCCTGCATCTAGCCTGTCCAACCCCTTAAGAATTTTGTAAGTTTCTATAAGATCGCATCCCAATCTCCTAAATTCTAGAGAGTATAAACCGAGTCTATGCAGTCTTTGTTCATAAGACAGTCCTGACATCCCAGGAATCAGTCTGCCAGGGAATGGAGGGATATGGAGTACGTGCAGGCAGATAAGGGGTGGCCTTGGGAGCATGTACACAGACACTTTGAGCCTAAGGGTCTGTTCCTGTGCTGTGGGAGCAAACCAGAGCACCCACCTCCAGGGAGAACGTGCAAACTCCACACAGACAGTGCTGGAGGTTGGGATCGAACACAGGTCTGTGAAGCTCCCTGCGACGTTACTAAGCCACCCCAAGGATAGACTACACCCACTGTAGGTGGTGCAGCGGGTAGAGCTGCTGCCTCACAGCGCCCGAAACCCGTGTTCGATCTGACTACGAGTGCTGTCCGTACGGAGTTTTCACGTTCTCCCCGTGACCACGTGGGTTTCTCTGAGATTCAGTTTCCTCCCACACTCCAAAGACGTACAGGTTTGTGTGTTAATTAGTATCAGTAAAAACAATAAATTGTTCCAAATGTGTGTGGGATAGTGTTAGTGTGCGGGGGATCGCTGGTCACCACTGACTCAGTGGGCCGAAAGGCCTGATTCCGCGCTGGAATGTCTGTAAACTGAACTAAAGATCTGTTATGGCGTTACATTATGAACTTTGGCCTGAATGATATAATCCTCTGGTTTGTAAGCAGACTCGTGGAGAGTTCAAAGGTCTTGTGCTTTCAAACTATTCGTCATCCAGTATTTAGGTCAAAGGTAAAATCACCGTGGATTTGGATAATTATAGTTCTAATTATTGCAATGATATTTGCTTATTGTTGTCACAAGACACAGTGAAATACTTTGAGTGACTGTCAGTCAGTTAGACATGAGTCAAGCCCCTGTCCCACTGTAGGAAGTAATTCAAGAGTTCTCCCGAGTTTTCCCCCGATTCGAACTCGGACAATGTCCATAGCGGGTCCGTAGGAGTTTGAGGATGGCTCGTAATGCTAACGGTAGGTATAAAAAGCAACAATTGTTTTCATCACGAGTATTTTTTTTTACTCGTGGACATATTTTGCAGGGATCAAAAAATGTCACAAGTTACCGGATGTCCCTACCGCTCTTGAATTACCTCGTACAGTGGGACAGGGGCTTAATATAGGGCCAAACACTAGTACAACAGATAGTGAGTGCAAAGAGAAAACTACCGTTGCAGCTGCAGTCCAAGGTCCACATCGAGGAAGGTTGGGAGATCAGAGTGTACCCTGACTTGTGGGAGGACTGTACAATAGGCTGATAACAGCTGGGATGAAGCTGCTCCTGATTGTTTATAGGATGGTGGGAAATATCACAGCTAATCAGCACACAAGGATACCCACCATTCACTGCCGGTCAAAAAAAGACACAGAGTGCTGGAGTAACTCAGCGGCTCAGACAATAACTCTGGAGAACATGGATAGGTGATGTCCTCTGGAGAGAAGGAATGGGTGACGTTTCTGGTCGAGTTCCAAAATGTCACCCATTCCTTCTCTCCAGAGATGCTGCCTGTCCCGCTGAGTTACTCCATCATTTTGTGTCTATCTTTGATTTAAACCAGCATCTGCAGTTCCTTCCTGCACAGGTGATGTTTCAGGTTGGAACGTCTTCAGAATGAACAATTTCCATCTCCCTCCTGGTTCCATAAACCCACCCACACATTTCACCCAGCGGACCCCTTCCTTAGCTAGTTTAATTTCAGAGTGCGCCCAAAGTTGCTCACAATACTCCAAAGGCGGCCTGACCTTATAGAGTCTCAGCATCACATCTCTGTTTTTGTATTCCAGTCCTTCTGAAATATATGCTAGCATTGTGTTTGGCTTCCTTACTACCTTTTTGACTTACAAATTAACTTTTTGGAAATCCTGCACCTCTGATTTCTAGATTCTCTATTAGAAAATAGTCTCCGCCGTTATTCCTACTTCCAAAATGCATGACTCCACACTTTGCTGTCAACCCCACTATCTATGCTTCTCATAGAGTGATACAGTGTGGAAACAGGCCCTTCGGCCCAACATGCCCACACTGGCCAACAATGTCCCATCTACACTAGTCCCACTTGCCTGTGCTTGGTCCATATCCCTCCAAACCTGTTCAATCCATGTACCTGTCTAACTGTTTCTCAAGCAATGGGATAGTCCCAGCCTCAACTACCTCCTCTGGCAGCTTGTTCCATACACCCACCACCCTCTGTGTGAAAAAGTTACCCCTCAGATTCCTATTACACCTTTCCCCCTTCACTTTGAACCCATGTCCTCTAGTCCTCGATTCCCCTACTCTGGGCAAGAGTCTCTGTGCGTCTACCCTATCTATTCCTCTCATGATTTTGTCCACATCTTGCACTAAACGCTATTGCAAATGGCTCGATTGTAATCATGTATTGTCTTTCCGCTGGCTGGTTAGCACGCAACAAAAGCTTTTCAGTGTGCCTTGGTACACGGGACAATAAACAAAATGGAACTATTCTCAAACGTGAGGCAGGGTCTCAACGCGAAACGTCGACACATCATCACCCTCCACAGATGCTGCTTGACCCATGGAGTGGCCGTAGATTCTTGTGCTTGTGTGCCCATGGGTTTAGCAGCATCTGTGGGGGGCGATTCTATGTTCCTGTCTGATGAATCCTCCCTCACCCCCCCCCCCACACACACAGTGCGGCGCTCCCTCACCCCCCCCCCCACACACACAGTGCGGCGCTCCCTCACCCCCCCCCACACACACAGTGCGGCGCTCCCTCACCCCCCCCCCCCACACACACAGTGCGGCGCTCCCTCACCCCCCCCCCACACACACAGTGCGGCGCTCCCTCACCCCCCCCCCACACACACAGTGCGGCGCTCCCTCACCCCCCCCCACACACACACACAGTGCGGCGCTCCCTCACCCCCCCCCCACACACACACACACACAGTGCGGCGCTCCCTCACCCCCCCCACACACACACACACACAGTGCGGCGCTCCCTCACCCCCCCCCCCCACACAGTGCGGCGCTCCCTCACCCCCCCCCCACACACAGTGCGGCGCTCCCTCACCCCCCCACACACACACAGTGCGGCGCTCCCTCACCCCCAACACACACAGTGCGGCGCTCCCTCACCCCCCACACACACAGTGCGGCGCTCCCTCACACACCGGGGGGGGGGGGGTCGGGCCCCCTGTCCCACTCCTACCTCCACTCGCCGCCACATCGCCGTCAACCGAATGCGCGCCGCCCACCCAGGCCCCGCCCCGGAAGGTCATCTGTGGAGAAGCCCCGCCCAGAAAGGTCACCTGAGGGGTGGTGTCCCCGCCCCATAAGGGCATTTAATGGAGAACCCCCGCCCCTGAAGGTCTTCTGAGGAGAAGCCCCGCCCAGGAGGGTCAGCTGAGGGGGATTGTCCCGCCCCATAAGGGCATCTATTGAGAAGCCCCGCCCCAGAAGGTCATCTAAGGAGAAACCCCGCCCAGGAGGGTCACCTGAGGGGCGGTCCCGCCCCATAAGGGCATCTGATTGAGAAGCCTCGCCCCTGATGCGTCGCGTGCTGCGTGGCCCAGCCCCCCGGCACGATGACGTTTTGCGTGACCCCGCCCCTGAAGGGTGGCGTCATGTGTGTCCCCGCCCCTGAAGGGCGGCGCACCTCTTAAGCCCCGCCCACGATGGTGAGAACGCAACGTGTCCCCGCCCCTGCGTGACGTCTCGCGTAAAGCCCCGCCCCTGAAGGGGCACAAGCATGATCTGTGAGCACAAGGAACCTGCAGATGCTGAAATCCTGAGTGAAACACACAGGGTGCTGGGGAAACTCAGTGGGTCAGGCAGCATCTGTGGAAGGGATGGATGGATGGATGGGGCACCGTCTCGACTTGAGTCCCTGCGCTTCATACAGTATTAGTCTTCCTGTGTACAAAAATACTGGCAGTGGACAAAAAATAATAAGTGTGTTAATTCATATCACGGTGGCGCAGCTGTAGAGTTGCTGCCTTACAGCGCTTGCAGCGCCAGAGACCCGGGTTCGATCCTGACTACGGGTGCTGTCTGTACGGAGTTTGCACGTTCTCCCCGTGACCTGCGTGGGTTTTCTCCGAGATCTTCGGTTTCCTCCCACACTCCAAAGACGTTCATGTTTGTAGGTTAATTGGCCAGATTAATTGGCAAAAAAATGTCCAGTGCTCAGTAATGCTTAATCCAGATCATGGTTGTGAATCTGTGGGATTCTCTGCCACAGAAGGCAGTGGAGGCCGATTCACTGGATGTTTTCAAGAGAGAGTTGGATAGAGCTCTTAGGACTAGCGGATCCTAAGTTGACTTTTTTTTCTCAAACGCAAGAAGAAGAAGAATAAGAAGAAGACTAATGGAATCAATAGACAGTAGCCGGCCATTCGAGCCAGCACCGCCATTTACTGTGATCACGGCTGATCATCCACAAATCAGTACCCCGATCTTTTTAGTACTGATGATCTTTTTAGATGATCAGCCATGATCGTATTGAATACCGGTACTGACTCGATGGGCCAAATGGTCTACTCCTGCAACCACTTTCCATGTTTCTATGAATGAGAAAGTTGTTTTAAGAGTCGTAGAGACGGTATATGCTGGAATCCTGAGCGAAACATAAAGTGGTGGAGGAACTCAGCGGGTCAGGCAGCGTCTGTGGAGCGAATAGATGGCCAACGTTTTCATTTGTGGTCCTTCATCAGACTGATGGAGCACAGAGACCTTGGTTTAAGGTGAGAGGGGAAAGATTTAATAGGAACCTGAGATGTAACTTTTTCTACACAGAGAGTGGTGCATGTATGCAGGGCCGGCCTTAAGCTGATTGGACCCATTGCTCTCAATTGGGCCCCGCGAGTAAGGGGGCCCCGCGCCAGAATAATCTACTGTCGGCTCGGGTAGATGTACCCCGGGTGGAGGGGGGAGAGATGGGTAGATGGGGAAGGGTGTGAGGGAGAATGGAGAAGGGGAGAGGGGGAGGTGGGACGGTCCCGGGGCAGCGCTCCCACCCCTCCAGTCGCCGTGCTTCACGCACACAGCCCCGGCTCCACCCCTCTCTCTCCCCGGGGAGACACGGTGAACAATACAGGGAGGGGCCGAGCCGGGGATTGGAGCAACGTTTACAAACCTCGGCCTCAGCTCACACCCGTCCGCCCGGACCCCGGCATCTGCGCCTGCCACCGGCCCTCTCCCTCCCTTCTCTCCTTCCCTTCTTCCCTCCCTCCCTTCTCTCTTTCCCACCCCCCTTCCTCTCTCTTTTCCCTTCTCATTCGTTCCATCCCTTTTTTCTCTCCTTCCCTCCCTCCTTTCTCTACTTCCCTCCCTCCCTTCTCTCCCTCCCTCCCTCCCTCCCTCCCCTCCCTCCCTTCTGTCCTTCCTCCCTTCTCTCCCTCCCTCCCTCCCCTCCCTCCCTTCTGCCCTCCCTCCCTCCCTCCCTCCCTCCCTTCTCTCCCTCCCTCCCTTCTGCCCTCCCTCCCTCCCTCCCTCCCTTCTGTCCTTCCTCCCTTCTCTCCCTCCCTCCCTCCCTCCCTCCCCCCCTCCCCCCCTCCCTCCCTCCCCTCCCTCCCTTCTCTCCCTCCCTCCCTTCTCTCTGTCCCTCCCACACACACATCACGCACAGACAACTAACACACAGTTAGGATGGGGTAGAAGCCCAAAGGGTAGGATGGGGCTGAAGCCCTAACTGTAATGCCTGGACTGGTTTTTCACCAATGGCTATTGGTTTTCCAGGATCTATTTAATTAAATTACTTTTTTTTTCATTTCACAGTCACTAAAACAAGTGGTATTGTAACTATGTACTTTTCAGAGGTGATCTACGCATTTTGTTTGTTACTTGTAGGCTTACATGCATGCAATTTTATATTAAAATGTAGCTTAGATCTGTTTGGTCCATTAAGTCGCAGGCACATTTTGATTACTTTCCATTCTACCATAGAGATATGAAGTCTCTAATAGACTTTAGTTATATTTCTATGAATCTACAGACCTTGGCTGGGAACCTGGGGCTCACCAAAAGTGTTCCCAATTGTTCCCGCACCCTCTAAGGCCGGCCCTGCGTGTATGGAACGCGATGCCGGAAGAGGCAGTTGAGGCAGGGAACACATTTGGACAGGTCTATGGATAGGAAAGATCCGGAGAGAGTGAGTGTGGTAAATGTTTAGTTGGCATGGACAAGGTGGGCCGAACCGCCTGTCCAAATGTATTTTAAATGTTGTTATAGTCCCTGCCTCAATACCTCCTCTGCAGCTCGTTCCATACTCCCACCACCCTCTCTCTGTGTTAAAACGTTGCTCCTCTGATTCCGATTAAAGTGGTGTCACAGCGGGTAGAATTGTCCCTAGTGTGTAGGATAGTACTAGTGTACGGGGATCGCTGGTCGGCACGGACCCGGTGGGCCGAAGGGCCTGTTTCTCCACACTGTATCTGTAAAGTCTAACGAAAACAGTTTATTCCTTCTCAGTTTTAATGATATTTTAGTGGATATTACTGTTGAACCTGGCACAGAGATACACACAGGAAGGGAAATTAAATATCAGCCTTTACAGCAAAAGGCTTTTTTCCGGGTGCTCCGGTTTCCTCCCACACTCCAAAGACGTACAAATTTGTAGATTAATTTGCTTGGTTTAAGTGTAAATTGTCCCTGGTGTGTGTAAGATAGTGTTAGCGTGCGGGGATCGCTGGTCGGCACGGACTCAGTGGGCCGAAGGGCCTGTTTGCACGCTGTATCTCTTCACGTAGGATTCCAGCATCTGCAGCCTCCATGACTCTTAAGATCTCTGACATTCTAGCACACTTAATATTTTTTGCACTGTGTCCAGTGTCAGTATTTTTTTTACATGAGAAGGCCAATACTGTACACTCACTGTACTCTAGGTGAGTCCGCTCCAACTCCCTGTACAACTGGAACAAAACCCTCCTTAGTTTTACTCATCCATCTTGCTATAAAGGCTGATATTTAATTTCCCTTCCTGCTACTGTGTGTATCTCTGAGTGCCAGATTCAACAGTAATATCCATTCAAATATCATTAAAACTGAGAAGGAATAAACTGTTTTCGTTAGACTTTACAGATACAGTGTGGAGAAACAGGCCCTTCGGCCCACCGGGTCCGTGCCGACCAGCGATCCCCGTACACTAGTACTATCCTACACACTAGGGACAATTAACAATTTTTACAGAAGCCAATTAACTTTCAAACCTTCACAGCTGAGAGTGTGGAAGAAGACCGGGGAAAACCCACGCAGGTGACGGGGAGAACGTGCAAACTCCGTACAGGCAGCTCCCGTGGTCAGGATGGAACCCGGGTCTCTGGCGCTGTGAGGCAGCAGCTCTACCCGCTGCGCCATCGTCCGTGTCTCTGCTTTTCACTGCCTTTACTTCCTGTCCTCCTTGACATCTCTTCCTGTTTACATTGACTGGGTGGGTAAATGGCTCAATTACAGAGCTGGCATTGAAAGCACGTTCTAATCACTGCCCCAAAGGAAATGTCCCCAAGCAGAGACTGCCTCTCCCCGCAACTATCACTCACTCAGCCTGGACAC